>SKCR01042386.1:0-87562 GCA_019454045.1 Zanthoxylum bungeanum
TTGCATCGCTAATACTTGCGATGATCTGTACGTTTTGGTTTTGGTCGTTCGGAGCTTTAACAGGTTCTGTGTACGCTTCTTCTGGGTTTATTGAGAATCGTAGTGTATTTGGTGTGATGTCAAGATGGAAGTATCAGTTCAGTGATATGGAGATGATGATCACGCATGATACAGAACTGGTACTCTTAAATGCTGCAGCTATCGAGATAATATGAATAGGTCATGATTATCCGATTACAAAGACTAGTTGCAAGTGATCCGATATATGCTTTGTACGTGGGAGACACAATTCCAGCCCTAGGCCCAACATGTGACATCCGATACTAGATCGTATTACGAAATACATTGTATACTAGGCGCGTTACAGATTATATATTCCTCATTGAATATTTCTGGAGAATTGGGTAAGCACGGTGCTTTGCTAGAAGCCAACCATGTCTTGTAAATCATTAAGAATGTGGTACTGGGTACGCACATGTTCGGATAGTCCAATGACCGTATTTACTGCCAACATATCTATGGATCTCTTGGGTCGCTTCCAAAGATTCACCGATGATATTTGACTCGAACAAAATTAATCTGGGATTAATTATGAGAGAGAGATTTAATCTGGGATTAATTACGGTAAGAATTTATCTGGGATTAAATTCATCTAGAAGAGAGAACGCGATTAATTTGGAATTAATCGATTAAATAATATATTGGATATATTAATTGAAATTGGATTTCAATAAGGAATTAAAATTGGATTTTAATTCGGGAGAACGAATTAATTTGGAATTAATTCGTAAGCGACTTTCGTAATAATTTTGCTAGGCATTATTATTTAATTAAATTGGATTTAATTACGTCGCAACGGAAAATTCGTTTAATAGAATTAAACGAACCCGAGCCCAAAGTGTGTTGTGTAAGCCAACTTGAATTTTGAATTTAAAGAGGTGGGACCCACAACTTACATCACGTGTTTGACATTTGATGGAAGTTGTTGGTAATAGTAATTAATTCATTTAATTCTCTCAACCACTAACTTTGGTAACACAACTTGCTTGTTGGAAAAGATATAAAACTTTTGGAAAGTGAAACAAAACACACACACTCTCTTCTCCCTCCTCCAATTGTCGTGAGCTTGCTTCTCTCCAAGTGAACAATTTTCTTCATTTTTCTTTCACGCTAGCACTTAAATGAGTTGAATGAAGTGTTAGGGAAACTCACCCTTGAGTTTGGAATTCAATACAAAGCTAGGAGCTTCCAACATACAACGAAAGATTTTGAAATCCATCATCCAAACCGATCTATGTAAGTTCTTTCCGCAAACTTACTTGTTTAATTCGCACACTCGAATCAATGTTTAGAGATCCTTGACATGTCTAGGACACTAACAATGGTATCAGAGCCACCTAAACTTGATTTTAATTTCTAGGGTTTATATACTTTAATTTGGGTATTTTTGCTTAGAGCATGATTTTTCCAAATTGATTGTTTGGTTATGCTTAGATTATGATAACTTAGAGTTATGCATGATTGGATTTGAGAAAATTGAATGGATCTATTTTTCCCCTAATTCCATGACATGGCCAAATAGAACCCTTGAACCTCTCATGATGATTTTTTGAGATTAGACTATTGGATGAGTTTATGGCATGAAATGAATATTGATTGTTGATTTAATTAGATTGAAATCAAAATTGGATATTATTTTGGCCCATTGCAGTGAGTTATAGCATGTTGAATGGATTTATTTTGCCTCAATTTTGTGTTGGACATGAATTTGAGAATTAAAGTATGATTAATTAGATTAATTGATGTTTTGAAAATATTAGATTAATCAATTAATTATGGTAATTGCACTTTAATTGGATTAATATGTAAATTGAAATAATATATTAATTTAATTTGTTATATTTGGGCTAATTGGATTGGATCCAATTGGGCCTAAAACCATTTCCATAAAGTCCAAATATGACTTTTGGGCCTTTTAAAATTTAATTGGGCCTAATGGGCCAAAATTGATTTTTTGGCAAATGGTGATTCCTAATTTGGCCTTGGCTATTGGGTTGGATCCATAATGGCCAAAGCTCACGCCTAAAGAATTAATTGAAAGAACATTAGACTTTAATTAAATAGGGATTGGATGATAATAGGGCCTTTGAGACCCAACTGGATTGGATTTGGAATCTGGGTCCTTAAGGCACAAAAATAAGTGTAATTATTTAATTTGGAATTAAATATGAATAAGTATTGGATACAATTTAAATTGGATTTAAAATTATAGTTCGATATAATTCAAGAATACGTACATTGAGTATTTATTCTTAAACGAGTTGGACTCGCGCAAATCAAATCATTGTATGAACATCAGATGGTAATTAATCAAAGATTAATTAATTGGATTAGATTGATTGACAATATGCTTTGTGTGAATACTTGGATGTATTTGTATGAATAATGTATATCGGGTGGATATTAGATGGGTGGGGGCAATTTTGGAAATTGTTATAAATTTGGAATTTATTTAAATTTGACCTGCGTGTCCAGCCTTTCACCTCCTTATCTCTTTGTATTTCTTTTCTCACCAATTCCCCTCAATGTAAATGAGGTTTCTTTATGTATTATGTAATTGGGTAGAAGTGTGTAAAGTGCTAACGGGAGAGAGGAAAGTGAGAGATTTGTTCTAGGAACAAATTGTATTATATATCCATCCGCATATCATTATTAATTTATTCGCGCCTTATTATGCTTTTAGAATGCATATTTAAGGGTGTATGATGAGACCTAATCAAAGATAATAAATTGGTTGCCAATTTACGCAAAAAACCATCACTACAATATTAAGTGTTTTTCCTTCCATTGAGTGGTTCTTTCTAAAGATCCAAAATTGGCTTTGATTTGTTGGCCAAAGTCAAGATCATTGTCTATTGCGGATGTGTTTGAACCACGAAGGCTTTGTTATATATCGCATGTCTTAGGAAATTGTGACTTGTTGGCTAAAGTCAATGTCACTTCTAGTTCATCGACGTGGATTACGAAGCTTTCCCACTGTCAATGGGTTGTACTTAACTGGAATCATTAAGCTTGTTGAGCAAAAGCTAAGGCTTAGTTGATTCAGTGGAAAAAGGTTAAGAAGTATATATTGGATATATATTTTGGACTTTGAGGTCCATCTACCGGATCTAGGAATTGGATGGGAACCAATTGATCTTAGAGTTCTACCTAGTTAAGTTTCATACAGCTTATTGGCCAAAGTCAAGGTTGTGTTTTTTTAACGGGATCCTAGCCTACTAGGAAACTTGGTTTCCCGAGTACTCAACAGAGGGTTAGAGGCTCACCAAAAAATAGTGGGAGGCCATTATTAAATTTGAAATTTCGTTTAATACTTGCTAAATGTGCGTTTTATTTTTTCCTCGTTATATATTTATATTAGTTGGACTAATATTTTATTGTTTTCTTTGAACAGTTGGACTGTACCATAACTACTCCACTTGTAGTTGGTTATATAGTTGGACTATAGTAACCATTATATTTTGAGTGTACACGATATCGTCGATTGGATAGTTGGACTATTACAATCGAGATGGCTGGAAAAATTAGCGTTAGGGATATCGTCATGGGTGATAATGTCTTTAACAGCTCAAATTTTCCATATTGGGAGATGAACCTCAGGATAGTCATGGGGGCTGAGAAGTTACTCTATGTCATTGAGAGACATCTTGGGCTTGACCTCGGAGTTGAGCAGCCAATTGAGGATGAGCTTTGGAAGACTTATAGTGATGATAACTCAACTGCTCAATCTATCATGCTTGCCGCAATGACTCCTCAGTTTCATCGTCAGAACAAAGGATTAGATCCTTATCGTATGATGTTGAAATTGAAGGATATTCACAGATCTAGCCTTAGATCTCAAAAGTACGAATTAAAAAAGAAGCTCTTTCGCTCGCGTATGTCAGATGGTACATCTGTCGAGCACTATGTGTCGCAGATGATTGCTGACATCGAATAGCTAGGTCAGCTGGGCATAACCTTCGAGGCCGAGACTTCTATATATTTGATCTTACAGTCTCTGCTCGAATGCTGGGCGGGTTTGTCATGAACTATAGAATGATGAACCAAAAAACGACTCTTGGAGAGTTGATGGCAATGCTGAAAGAAGCAGAACCAGAGCTTCTGAAGGGCAAGAAGTGTGAGGTACATCTTACTTCGACATCACAGAAAGCCAAAGCTTGGCCGAAGGCTTCTGGTGGTGTGAAGAAAAAGAATAAAAGGGGCAAGGACAAATCATCACAGTCTTCTAGGAAGACTAAGGACAAATCCCAAGATGTCTGCCTACAGTATGGCAAATGGGGTCACTGGAAGCGTGACTGCCTTGAGTACAAGGCGCATATGAAGGAAGTGAAGGCGGGCAAGGCTTCGGCTTCAGGTATGTTTGTTATAAACATGTCCATTATTGGTTTTAAAAATTGGATTTTTGATTCTGGATGTGGTACTCACATATGTACTGATGTGCAGGATCTTCTGATTAGCAGGAGACTAGCTTCAGGAGAGATCGACCTACGAGTCGGAAACGGGACAAGTGTCGATGTTTTGGCCTTTGGAACCTATGTTTTGTATCCGCTCTTGGGGCATGTAATTACATTAGGTGACTATTATTTTGTACCTAGTTTGACTAGGAACATCATCTCTGTATCTTGTTTAACCCGATGCGGGTATACCTTTGTATTCAGGAATACTGGATGTTTTTATATAAAGATGATATTTTGATATGTACAACAGATGTTAATAATGGTCTTTATAATTTGAATATAAATGAATCTCAAACATATAACATGACAAATAAAATGCTCAAATTGAATAAATCAGATGAGACTTATTTGTGCCATTATCGTCTGAGACACATTAACAAGACTCGTATATCCACACTTTCGAAGAGTTGATACTTGGACATATTTGATTTTAATTCATATGATGTCTACGAATCTTGTTTATTAAGTAAAATGCTTAAAACACCTTTTAGTGGTAAGGGTGTACGTGCCACCGAGCTGTTAGCCCTCGTTCATAGTGACGTATATGGGCCCATGTCTAGCCAGGCTAGAGGTGGATATGAATACTTTGTAACCTTTACGGATGAGGCATCGCGTTATGGTTATGTGTATCTTATGAAACACAAGTAGGAAACTTTTGAGAAATTCAAAGAGTTTCGACCCGAAGTAGAAAAAAAGACCGGTAAAAGTATTAAAACATTACGGTCGGATCGTGGTGGAGAATACTTGAGCAGTGAGTTTCTCGATTAATTGAAAGAATATGGTATTTTTTCATAGTGGACTCCTCCATGAACACCTCAATTGAACGGTGTGTCTGAACGGAGAGACCGAACTTTGTTGGACATGGTAAGGTCAATGATGTGTCGCACTGAGCTACCAATTTCCTTATGGGGATATGCATTAAACAATGCAATACTTATTTTGAATAAGGTTCCTTCAAAGTCTGTTAGACAGACTCCATATGAAATATGGACAGGAAAGAAACCGGGTTTCTCATTCTTGAAGATTTGGGGATGCTGGGCATATGTTAAACGTTTGGATGATACCAAACTAGAACCCAAATCCGATAAATGCCTATTTGTAGGTTATCTTAGGCAAACCAAAGGATATTACTTCTACAACCCACAAGAGAACAAGGTATTTGTTGCTCTCTATGCGGTTTTCCTCGAAAAGGAATTCCTAAATGCAGTGGTAAGTGGGAGGAAAGTAGAACTCGATGAAAATTAGAGTAATACTATTCACAAACAATTAATCAGGGATGAGACTGTACCATAATCTTCTAATACACAAAAACCGCGTAGGTCGAAGAGTCAGAAAACAACCTGAGAGGTATGAGTTTATGATCTCACCTCATGTAAATATCAATCTTATTGAGGAAGATGAATCGGCTACGTAGGAGGAAGTGATACAAGGTATCGACTCCGCTTGATGGCAAGGTACCATGAAGTCTGAAATGGATTCCATGTATACCAACCAAGTTTGGACACTGGTTGATGTACCAGAAGGCAATGTGCCTATTAGTAGTAAATTGGTCTTCAAAAAAAGACCGACATGGATGGCAACATACAAATGTATAAAGCTAGGCTTGTAGCGAAATGGTATTGTCAAAGATATGGTGTCGATTACGATGAAATGTTTTCACATGTTGCCATGATTAAATCCATTCGGATAATGCTTGCTATTGCTGCATATTTCAATTATGAAATATGGCAGATGGACGTCAAAACTGCTTTCCATTACGGAAATATTTTGGAGGATGTTTATATGCAATAGCCTAATGGTTTTGTTGTGCCAAAACATGCAAACAAGATTTGCAAGTTAAATCAATCCATATATGGATTAAAGCAAGCATCGCGTTCTTGGAACTAACATTTTGATGAGATCATAAAAGAATATGGTTTCATTCAAAACGAAGATGATTCTTGTGTATATAAGAAGGTTAGTGGGACCGCACTGACATTTATTGTCCTATACATTGATGATGTATTGCTTATTGGCAATGACATTCACATACTGCAATCGGTGAAAGCTTAACTTTCATTAAAATTTTCCATGAATGATCTGGGAGAAGCAGCTTTTATTCTGGGAATAAGGATCTACCGGGATAGATCTAGAAAGCTGATAGGACTCTCCTAGAGCTCGTACATTGACAAAGTGTTGAAGAGATTAAACATGGATCAGTCTAAGATGGGGCTGCTTCCGGTGTCACATGGCATCTCTCTATCTAAGGACATGTGTCCTAAAACACAAGATGAGAGAGATATGATGAGTCGAATCTCGTTCGCTTCAGTAGTCGGATCGATCATGTATGCCGATATGTACGTGACCTGATGTCTCATATGTTTTGTGTAGAGTTTCAATCAAGTCACAAGGATCACAAACATGCATAAAAACGAGTATGAACACATCAAAGGAGTAAGGCGGAAACATAACTCACATTGAACAGTTTGAGATGTAATAAACAAGATGCATTTTCTTCCTCCATCAAGCTCGGTAATGGCTTCCAAAACAGCAGTGGACTGCTCGGTTGGTGACTGGTTTGCCTCCTCCATGTTCGGCCATTGAAGACTCCATGGAAGCTCAAAGCTTCAAGCTCCAAAAATAAATCCAAGCTCACAAATTCGTTTCCCTATCACCTATATATCACTCATGGTGTGCTAGCACTAAGTCTTCTTCCTTGCTTCCCCTTGATTCGGTCAAACCAGAAACATTTGTGAAGAAATCGGCTTGAAGCCGTGAGAAGAGGAAGAAGAAAAAGAGAGGGAAAAGAGAAGGAGAAGAGTTTTCACGTGAAACCGTGAATGGGAGAGAGAAAAGGTAAATGTTTTTTTACTTATATATTTATTTTATTTTCCAAAAATAAAATCAAATACAAAAAGCCTTTACATTTACCAAGTACAAAAGTCAAAAAGCAAAAAAGCTTTCATCATTTCACATCACTATTCACATCACATCTACTCACTTTAATAAAGTGATAACATGTCATGTCACATCACTCTAAGTGACAAGTGATTTGACAATTGACGTGACTAGTGATTTGACGCATGATGTGACTTGCGTGCCGCGCTCGAATTCGAAATGCGAATGCACTCGCAATCAATCTCGGGCTCGGGTTCGCTAATTCCAAATTAACGAATTTTCCGTCGCGTCGTAATTAAATGATTACGCCTAGCGAATTCACTATTCACGTCGCTAACGAATTAATTCTAAATTAATTTGTTCGCCCGAATTAAAATCTAATTTTAATTCCGCGTCGAAATCCAATTTCTTATAATATATCGAATATATTAATTTTACCAATTAATTTCAAATTAATCGTTCTCTCTCTTTAATTAATATTTTATCCCAGATAAAATATCTCCGCAATTAATCCCAGATTAATTTTCTCTCTCTTCTAATTAATCCTAGATTAATTAAAGTGCGAGTTATACATCATCGGTGAATCTTCAGGAAGCGACCCATGAGATCTCCGGATATGTTGGCAGTAAATACGGTCGTCGGACTACCCGAACACGTAAGTACCTCGTACTACGTTTATACCGATTTACAAGACAAGGTTGGCCTCTAGCAAAGCGCCATGCCTACCCAATTCTCCAGAAATATTCTTACAGGAATATATAGATCTATATCAAGCGTAGTATACCGTAGTATTGTGTATATCGGCCCAGTATCAGATAGTCACGTGCTAGGGCTGGGGCTGGATAAGTGTCTGCCCCGTCCAAAGCACATGTCGGATGTCTGGTAACTAGTCTCTATAATCGGATATATATGACCTTGTCATAATATCCCGATGGCCGGCCAGCACTTAAGAGCACTAATACCGTATCCTGCGTGACATCATCTCCACTATGACTGAAGTGATACTTCCGTCTCGACATCACACCCAATACATTACGACTCTCTGATAAACCCAGAAGCGGTCTACGCAGAACCGGTTAAAGCCCTGTACCACCAAGACTAAAGTCTACCGATTATCGCAAGTATTAGCGATGCAAGTCTCAGGTTAAGACTATACACACCTACCTTGATTTCGGCCTCCCATAGACACATAGTCAAAATACCAATGGGATTCCGAGGGGTCTATCCAGAGCGAAACTGTTTCCCGTACCATCGGTGAAACGCGACCTCCTATCGCACTTGCATAAGTATCCAATACTTATATATATGAGAACTATGTCGTTGTGCCCTCACAACGCACACAAGTGCAATACTAGCCTATTCCGCATTATCGATGTCCAGTCTCGATAATACTCCGGCTAGGGATATTTAATGATTAATCCTTCGGGGATTGATACTGTCTCATATCATCTCAATCCAGGAACTAATCATATGGACCTCTCTTCATTTATACATCTATGGTGATCTAATCACAAATGATGAGAGTGCAATTTCCTTGTCACATAGTTAATTTGTACAACAACACCGTGATCTGTACAAATAGTGACGCTATGGGTCATATTATCCAACAATCTCCCACTTGGCACATAGCCAGTCACTCGAGTGTCTAACACCCGAACTATGTACGGTTCGCTCAAATTGCTGAGAAAAGATTTTCGTCAGCGGATTTGCTTAATTATCGTCTGACGCGATTTACACGATCATCACATCGCCACGATGTATGATCCGAACGAATCAGATGATATAGAAGTATATATCTGGATCGTCGATGAGACCATTAATTCTTTAGCATGTGCTGACACCTAGCTCAGCCGCTAACAGAACTAAATCTATTCTAATTAGATTTATTATTGATCCAAATGGCTTCTTTTGCTGCCTCAGCTGCAGCAATAATCCGTATTTGTTGTTAATTCGGCAACAGTTACCTTGCTCGGAATATTTCCAGCTTACTGTCCCGTTATTCAAACTTTATAGTACCGCAGTATTTACCGGTTTGGAAACTTGCAGCAGTGATCCTAGTCACTTCAAGTTCTCCTACTCCATAGTTTAAGACAACATCTTTAGTTCTCTCAGATACTAACAGATGTTCTTAATCTTCAATCCAGTGACTATCACTTGGATTGACCCGATTGTGACTCCATATGCTCGAAGCGTATGAGACACCAATACAAGTACATTTTAAATGTATGATTTCCGGAGAGTGTTAACAACTTCAAATCTATCCCAGTAGATCTTTATTCCTTGAATAAAGGTTGTTACTCCCCAGAATTCTACGGAGAATTTCTTATGAAAGCCAAGCTTTCACCGATTGCTTTATGGGAATTTCATTTCCAAGAAATGACATATTATCATTATTTTACAGGACATTCATGTCAGTGCACTCCCACTAACCCTTTTATATACACAAGAATCATTTCGTTTTGAATCAAATCATACTCCATTATGATTACATCAAAACGATAATTCCTAGAACCTATGCTTGCTTCAATCCAAACATGGATCGAATAACCTGCAAACCTTGTTTGCTTGTTATGGTACGATAAAACCGACAGGATGTTATAAACATCCTCCGAAAGGTTTCCTTTTCAGGAAAGCGATTTTCTGTTAAGCTGTCATATTTCATAAATGAAATACACATCTTTAGCAAGCATTATCCAAATGGATTTACAATGGCAACAGGTAAAAGGTTTCATCGGAATCAACACAATGTTGATAACTCTACCTTTTCTTTACAAGCCTAGCTTAGTACGTTGGTATGTTGCCTTCCATGTATGTCTTCCTTGAAGACTTATAAAGTACCAATAGGCACAATGCCTTATGGTACATCAACTAGTATCCAAACTTGTTGATATACATGGAATCCATTTTGGACTCATGACACTATGTCATAATAGGGAGTCGATACCTTGTATCACTACCTCATACGTAATCAGTTGGTGTACCTTAAAAGATTAACATCTTTATGAGGTGAGATCAGAAACCCATACTCCAGGTTGTTTTCTGACTCTCTCTGATCTACGCGGTTCTTGTGTATTCGAAGATTAATGGTATAGATTCATCATAGATGAACTATTTGTGTTCCATTAAGGACTTCGTGCCTTGAACAGTATTACTCCGATTATCATCGAGTATCACTATCCTCCCACTGACCACTGCATATCTGTATTCCTCTCAGGAAAACTGCATGGTGAGCAACAATCTAATTGTTCTCTGGTGAGATGTATAAGTACTATACTTATGGTTTCCCTTAGGATAACCTATATTGGCACTTATCCAATTTGGGTCCTTAGTTTGGTATCATCCAAACGTTATGCCTAGCATCCCAAATGGTCAGGAATGAGAAACCCGGTTTCTTTCCCGTTCATATCTAATATGTAATCTGTCAAACAGATTATTATGGAACCTTATTCTAAATAAGTTATTGCACTGTTAAAACTTATCCGTTGAATGAAATGGCACCTCAGAGCGACTCATGATTAGCCTTATCATGTCTAACATGATTCGGTTAATCCGTTCGGAAACACCGTCACTTTGACGTGTTCCGGGAGGAGTCCTCATTTGAAAGAATACTATACTCTTTCAAGTATATAAGAAACTTATTGCTTAAGTATTTTCCATTACGGTCTTACCGTGACGGTATAATACTATAGCCGATCTGTTTGTCTATTTCGTGTCGAAACTCTAAAAGTTTCTGATTTGTGTTCTTCAAAAGAAACACATAACCATAACGTGATGCCACATCCGTTAAGGTCACGAAATATTCATGTTCACATCTAGCCTAACTAGATATGGGCCCACTTACTTCACCATGAATAGGGCTAACAGATCGGTGGCACTTACACTATTACCTAGTAAATAGTATTTTAGGTACTTTACCTAATAAACTAGATTCGCAGACCTTATTTGAATAGTCAATTCAGTCCTAGTACCCACTCTTCAAAAGTGTGGATATACGAGTCTCGTTAAATTGTGTCCCAGACAACAATGCCACAAATAAGTCTCTATTGATCAAATCAATTTGAGCTATTTATTTGTCATTTTATATGTTTGAGATTTTAATTATATTCAAAATATAAATTCTGTTGTTCACATCTAATGTGTTTATCTCGGTATCATCTTTATATAATGAAACACTTAGTGTTCTAGAATATAAATGTTTCTCCACAATGGATTAAACACTGATATAGAGATAATGTCTCTAGTCAAACTAGTTACATTATAACAGTTCCTAATTTAAGTACACACCCGAAGGGTAGTTCCTAAACTTAGGTATCTACGGTCGAAACAGCGACTTTTGTCCCGTTTCTGATTCGCAGAGCAATCTCAGCTTGAAGTCAGTATCCTGTTCAAAGCAGATTCTGAACATCAATACATATACTTTATGTACCACACTAAGTATTTAAAATCTAATTTTAATACTAGCTGTGAACATAACTAAGACAAACATTTTTCAAAGTAAGAGTCATGCCCTTTCTTTAATTCCTTCGTGTCTGCCATATCCAAATGGTAGTCACTTTGGGATATGTCAATTATCTTTTTCATTATTTCAGAAACCTTAGGCCAAGCCTTGGGTTTTTAGAGTATCGAAACGATGTGCACCTCGTGCTACTGCCCAATTGCAAACCTTGACTTTATCTCCTCTAGAATAGTCAATTAATTCTCCAAGAATTATAAATTGCAATTTTAATACTTCTTAAATCTAAAATTAGATTTATGACAAGTATATTAAATTAAGCATTAAAGTCATCATCACATAAATCTTCCAAAGATTTTATGCTCTACTTATATTGCTTAATTTTGGGCTTAAGGTATAATAAGTTATTTTATCAAATAAAGTAACCTATTATTTATTCCCAATTTGAAAATTAAATTATTTAAAATATTTTAATCCCAGATTATATTTTAAATATCCAACTTTTCAATTTTATCTTGATTACAATAGTCCAACTATTTAATCAACGATTAGTGGTACTATATTATAATGATTATAATAGTCCAACTATATAATCAAATATAATCCAAATTAATTAACCTCAATTACATTGATTACTATAATCCAATTATAAAATCAACTGTAAACTGAAATTAATTAATTCAAATATATTGATTAATATAATCCAATTATATATAATCAAGTATAATACAGTCCAACTGTTTATTAAAACAACAATTTAAATATTAGTCTAACTAACATTTAATCTAATGACGAAATAATTAAATGAGCGCGTATGGCGAGTAATTGAACGAGTATTGCAAATTCAATTCTTGCCTCCCACTATTTTTCGTCGAGCCTCTAACCCTCTGTCGAGAACTCGGGAAACCGTGTTTCCTAGTGGGCTAGGATCCCGTTAAATATCACACAATCTTGACTTTGGCCAACAAATTGTATGATAATTAACTAGGTAGATCTCTAAGATCAATTGGATCTCATCCAACTCCTAGATCCAGTAGGTGGACATCCAAGTCCCAAACATATATCTTATATATGCCTATACATCGAATGTATACCCTAACCTTTTTCCTCTGAATCAACTAGGCCTTAGCTTTGGCACAACAAACCTAGTGATCCCAGTCAAGCGCGGACCCATTGACATGGAAGTTTCGTAATCAATGTCAATGGACAAGAAGTGGTCTTGACTTTGGCCAACAAACCACAACTTGGACACGACACCGATATGGAACAAAGCCTCATGATTCAAACACATCTTCGACGGACAAGGGCTTGACTTTGGCCAACACCCATGCCAATCTAGGATCTTTAGCAAGAATCACTCAATGGAAGGAAAAGACGCATGATATTTTATGAGGGCTTTTCGTGTGCAAATTGGCTACCAATTAATTATCTTTGTTAAGGTCTCATCATCATACACCCTTAAACATGCATTTTAAACACATAATAAAGCGCATATGTAAAATAATAATGATATGCGGATGGATATTTTACATATTGATCCTAGATCAAATCTCTCACTTTCTCTCTCCCGCTAGTACTAATATTTCTTCTACTGTTACACTACACTTCTAAAGAAACCTCATATACATAGAGGGGAATAGGTGAGAAGATAATACAAAGAATAGGAGGTGATAAGGCTGGACACGCAGGTCCAATTAATAAATCAAATTTATTACAACAATTCTAAAATTGGCCCCACCCGACTAATATCCATCCGATATACAGTATTCAAACATCACAACCATGTATTCATACAAGCATGTTATCAATCAATCAATCAAATTAATTAATCTTGATAATTAGTGATCATCCAATGTTCAAACAAAGATTTGATTTTGTTCGAGTCAAACTCGTATTGCGAACACGTACTCAAAGTACGATTTCTACGAATTAAATTAAATTACATAATTAAATCCAATTTAATACGCATTTAATTCTAATTCATTATTTAATTCCAAATTAAATATTACACTTTATAAAATAAACCTTTACGACTTAAATTCCAAATTTAATCGTTACGGGTCTCAAAGCCCGATTAATATCCAATATTAATTTAATTAAAGTCCAATGGGCTTTTAATTAATTTCTACAAGGCTTGGACTTTTGGTCAACTCGGGTCAAACCTGCAACCAAAGTCCAATCCGGGAGTTACCCCATAAGCCTTTAAATTAATTTTGGCCCATTAGGCCCAATTAAACTTTAAAGGTTCATTAGTCGCAATTGGGCCTTTTGGAAGCGGTTTTGGGCCTAATTGGATCCAACCAATTTTGGCCTAAACCAACATTGTACAACAAAGTCCAATAAACCCAATAACAACTTTAAAAGCCCAAATCCAATTTTAAGGCCCATTTTAATTAAATTACAAAATCCAATTTTACAATTCAATTAAACAAAGTGCATTATATGATTAATCAACTAAATCAACATTTCCAAAACACCATATTAGTCCAATTAATCATACTCAATACTTTATTATATGTCCAACACACAAATTGAAAAATCAAACCCATTACATGCTTTTAATGTCTCGGCCAAAGAGGGAAATTATGCCCAAATCAAATTCAATCCAATTGAACCAAATTAAACATAAATTCAACATCCCCTAATGATTTCCAAGTCATCCAATGAATAAAAAATCAAAAAACCAAGACAATTTAAGGGATCAAATTTTCGGCCATCACAAGCAAATTGGGGAAAATTGTTTCAAACACTTTTTCATCAAATTGATCTAATCAATCATCAATTAAACAACATTCAAGCATTCTAAATCATCCAATTTCATTAAACATGCTCAAAATCAAGTTTACCCAAATCTGTCATGCCCAAAATTTGGGGAAAAATGGATCCAACCAAATTTCATGAAATTGATTATGCACAACATCAATTCAACCTCATACAAGCATACTATACTAAACAATTTAATCATTAGATGCTCAAATTGAGTTTACCCAAATTAAAGTTTTGGCCAACATTAAGCAAATTGGGGAAAATCAATCCAATCAATTTTTCTTCAAATTGATTACATATAACTCTAATTCAATCATATACAAGCATTCTTAAACAAACAATTTGTTAAAATCATGCTTAAATCAAAAAGCCCCAAATTAAAGTTTTGTCCAACAATAAGCAAATTGGGGAAAATCAATCCAATCAATTTTTCTTCAAATTGATTACATATAACTCTAATTCAATCATATACAAGCATTCTTAAACAAACAATTTGTTAAAATCATGCTTAAATAAAAAAGCCCCAAATTTGCTCAAGAACCCTAAATCGTTTTTATGCAACCAATAGCTTCTGATACCATTGTAGAGTTTCAATCAAGTCCCAAGGATCACAAACATGCATAAAAATGAGTATGAACACATCAAAGGAGTAAGGCGGAAACATAACTCACATTGAACGGTTTGAGATGTAATGAACAAGATGCGTTTTCTGACTCCATCAAGCTCGGCGATGGCTTCCAAAACAGCAGTGGACTGCTCGGTTGGTGACTGGTTTGCCTCCTCCATGTTCGGCCATTGAAGACTCCATGGAAGCTCAAAGCTTCAAGCTCCAAAAATAAATCCAAGCTCACAAATTCGTTTCCCTATCACCTATATATCACTCATGGTGTGCTAGCACTAAGTCTTCTTCCTTGCTTCCCCTTGATTCGGTCAAACCAGAAACATTTGTGAAGAAATCGGCTTGAAGCCGTGAGAAGAGGAAGAAGAAAAAGAGAGGGAAAAGAGAAGGAGAAGAGTTTTCACGTGAAACCGTGAATGGGAGAGAGAAAAGGTAAATGTTTTTTACTTATATATTTATTTTATTTTCCAAAAATAAAATCAAATACAAAAAGCCTTTACATTTACCAAGTACAAAAGTCAAAAAGCAAAAAAGCTTTCATCATTTCACATCACTATTCACATCAAATCTATTCACTTTAATAAAGTGACAACATGTCATGTCACATCACTCTAAGTGACAAGTGATTTGACAATTGATGCGACTAGTGATTTGACGCATGATGTGACTTGCGTGCCGCGCTCGAATTCGAAATGTGAATGCGCTCGCAATCAATCTCGGGCTCGGGTTCGCTAATTCCAAATTAACGAATTTTCCGTCGCGTCGTAATTAAATGATTACGCCTAGCGAATTCACTATTCACGTCGCTAACGAATTAATTCTAAATTAATTTATTCGCCCGAATTAAAATCTAATTTTAATTCCGCGTCGAAATCCAATTTCTATAATATATCGAATATATTAATTTTACCAATTAATTCCAAATTAATCGTTCTCTCTCTTTAATTAATATTTTATCCCAGATAAAATATCTCCGCAATTAATCCCAGATTAATTTTCTCTCTCTTCTAATTAATCCTAGATTAATTAAAGTGCGAGTTATACATCATCGGTGAATCTTCAGGAAGCGACCCATGAGATCTCCAGATATGTTGGCAGTAAATACGGTCGTCGGACTACCCGAACACGTAAGTACCTCGTACTACGTTTATACCGATTTACAAGACAAGGTTGGCCTCTAGCAAAGCGCCATGCCTACCCATTCTCCAGAAATATTCTTACAGGAATATATAGATCTATATCAAGCGTAGTATACCGTAGTATTGTGTATATCGGCCCAGTATCAGATAGTCACGTGCTAGGGCTGGGGATGGATAAGTGTCTGCCCCGTCCGAAGCACATGTCGGATGTCTGGTAACTAGTCTCTATAATCGGATATATATGACCTTGTCATAATATCCCGATGGCCGGCCAGCACTTAAGAGCACTAATACCGTATCCTGCGTGACATCATCTCCACTATGACTGAAGTGATACTTCCGTCTCGACATCACACCCAATACACTACGATTCTCTGATAAACCCAGAAGCGGCCTACGCAGAACCGGTTAAAGCCCTGTACCACCAAGACTAAAGTCTACCGATTATCGCAAGTATTAGCGATGCAAGTCTCAGGTTAAGACTATACACACCTACCTTGATTTCGGCCTCCCATAGACACATAGTCAAAATACCAATGGGATTCCGAGGGGTCTATCCAGAGCGAAACTGTTTCCCGTACCATCGGTGAAACGCGACCTCCTATCGCACTTGCATAAGTATCCAATACTTATATATATGAGAACTATGTCGTTGTGCCCTCACAACGCACACAAGTGCAATACTAGCCTATTCCGCATTATCGATGTCCAGTCTCGATAATACTCCGGCTAGGGATATTTAATGATTAATCCTTCGGGGATTGATACTGTCTCATATCATCTCAATCCAGGAACTAATCATATGGACCTCTCTTCATTTATACATCTATGGTGATCTAATCACAAATGATGAGAGTGCAATTTCCTTGTCACATAGTTAATTTGTACAACAACACCGTGATCTGTACAAATAGTGACGCTATGGTTCATATTATCCAACATTTTGTGCATGTGCAGTCGCTATCAGGCCGATCTAGGTGGTAGTCACTGGATTGCAGTTAAGAACATCCTTAAGTATCTTAGATGAACTAAGGATGCTTTCTTAGTTTATGGAGATGGAGAACTTGAGGTGACTGGGTTCACCGATGCAAGTTTCCAAATCGACAAAAACGATTGTAAGTCGCAACCAGGGTACATATTTTGTTTGAATAATAAAGCAATGAGCTGGAAATCTTCCAAGCAAGATATTTTTACCGATTCAACAACAAAAACGGAATATATTATTGTAGCTGAGGTAGCAAAAGAGGCATTTTGGATCTATAAATTCCTAATTGGATTAGGAGTAGTTCTGTTAGCAGCTGAGCTAGGCTACAACACTGGCTAAGGAACCACGGTCTCATCAATGATCCAAGTATGTACTTCCACTGTTTCATCTGATTCGTGAGATCATACATCGTAGCGATGTCAAGATCGAAAAGATCATTTCAGATGATAACCTTGCAAATCCGCTGACAAAAGCTATATCTCAGCAAAATTTTGAGCGACCCATATATAGTTCAGGTGTTGGAAATTTGAGTGATTGGCTATAGGCCAAGTGGGAGATTGTTGGATAATTATGACCCATAGCATCACTATTTGTAAAAGATATGGTGTTTTTGTACAAATTAACTATGTGACAAAGGAAATTATTATTTTATCATTTTGTAATTAGATTACTTGGATATATACAAATGATAAAAGTCCTTATGATTAGTTCCGGATTAATAATATATGAGACAGTATTAATCCACGAACGGTTTAATCATTAAATATCTCTAGTCGTAGTATTATCGAGACATGATATCGATAATGCAGAATAGACTAGTATTATACTTGTGCACGTTATGTAAGCTTAACGGCATAGTTCTCATATATTTAAGTATTGGATACTTATGCAAATGTTATAGGAGGTTCTGTTAGCCGTTGGATCGTGAAAAGCTTCTCTCTTGATAGACCCTCAGAATCCCATTGGTAGTATGACTATGTGTCTATGGGAATCCAAATCAGGGTAGGTGTATGTGGTCTTAATCTGAGACTTGCATCGCTAATACTTGCGATGATCTTTACGTTTTGGTTTTTTGTCGTCCGGAAATTTAACAGGTTCTGTGTAAGCTTCTTCTGGGTTATTGAGAATCGTAGTGTATTTGGTATGATGTCAAGATGGAAGTATCACTTCAGTCATATGGAGATGATGATCACGCATGATACAGAACTAGTACTCTTAAATACTGCAGCTATCGTTATAATATGACTAGGTCATGATTATTCGATTACATAGACTAGTTGCTAGTGATTCGATATATGTTTCGTACGGGGCATACACAATTCCAGCCCTAGGCATAGCATGTGACATCTGATACTGGATCATATTATGAAATACATTGTATACTACGCGTGATACAGATTATATATTCCTCGTTGAATATTTCTGGAGATTTGGTAGGCACGGTGCTTTGCTAGAAGCCAACCATGTCAGGTAAATCGTTAAGAACGTGGTACTGGGTACGCACGTGTTCGGATAGTCCGATGACCGTATTTACTGCCAACATATCCAGGGATCACTTGGGTCGCTTCCCAAAGATTCACCGATGACATTTGACTCGAACAAAATTAATCTGGGATTAATTATGAGAGAGAGAATTAATCTGGGATTAATTACGACAATAAATTATATGGGATTAAATTCATCTAGAAGAGAGAAAGTGATTTATTTGGAATTAATCGATTAAATAATATATTGGATACATTAATTGAAATTGGATTTCAATGCGGAATTAAAATTGTATTTTAATTTGGCCAAACAAATTAATTTGGAATTAATTCGTAAGTGACTTTCGTAATAATTTTGCTAGGTATTATTATTTAATTAAATTGGATTTAATTACGTCGCAACAGAAAATTCGTTTAATCGGATTAAACGAACCCGATCCCAAAGCGTGTTGTGTAAGCCAACTTGAATTTTGAATTTAAAGAGGTAGGACCCACAACTTACATCACGTGTTTGACATGTGATAGAAGTTGTTGCAATAGTAATTAATTCATTTAATTCTCTCAACCACCAACTTTGGTAACACAACTTGCTTTTTGGAACAAATATACAAAACATTTGGAAAGTTAAACAAAACACACACACTCTCTTCTCGCTCCTCCAATTGCCGTGAGCTTGCTTCTCTCCAAGGGAAAAATTTTCTTCATTTTTCTTTCAAGCTAGCACTTAAATGAGTTGAATGAGGTGTTAGGGAAACTCACCATTGAGTTTGGAATTCAATACAAAGCTTGGAACTTCCAACATATAAAGAAAGTTTTTTAAATCAATCATTCAAACCGATCTATGTAAGTTCTTTCCGCAAACTTACTTGTTTAATTCACACATTCGAATCAATGTTTAGAGATCTTTGGCATGTATAAGACACTAACAGTTATATCAGAATTCACACCTTTTTTAGCAAAGATTTTTTTTTTTATTTATATATAATATCTTCCATCCATGTAGCGAGCTTTGGGTCAGTGACTCCCAAACCAGTTGGCTTTAGGGCATTAGGTGTTAAGACACCCTTACAGACTTAATTACTCGGATTTCATATATCTGTTTTTTTTAAATAAAGAAAGCAACATCTTCCATCCATGTAGCGAGCTTTGGGCCAGTGACTCCAAAACCATGATGCTTTAGGGCACTTGGTGTTAAGACACCCTTACGGACTTAATTACTCAGATTTCAGATGTTTCTTTTTATTTTTAAAACATCTTCCATCCATGTAGCGAGCTTTGGGCCAGTGACTCCCAAACCAGTTGGCTTTAGGGCACTAGGTGTTAAAACACCCCTACGGACTTAATGACTCGGATCTCAGACATTTTTTTAGATGCTTCCTCCAATTAAACTATAGCACTGAATATTACAAACTTTTCAAATACATCTCATGGTTGTATGTTACCATGCATGTTGATAATACATGTCAATTGAGCATATGAAGATCCATTTTAGTCAGTATTATAGAGAATTCACAAATTAAATAATTCAAAAGGAAATAAATAAAATTAACTTGTTACGAAATAGGTTGAGATACGTCTCAGGAGTGGAAATTCCTTACACAGTTATCTCACACCAATTTCACCTAATTAATCAAATTAAAAACACAAGAACACAAAATATTTTTTTTAATTTTTGTAAATTTTTTTAATTTTTTTTGAATTTTTTTTGAAAAATTTTGACTAAAAAACAAATAAAAACAACCCATAAAAAATACTAGTCAACTATTCCCCTCCCCCAAACCTAAATGAGACATTGTCCCCAATGTCTTAAAAAATAGAAGATGCGTTTAGAAGATAGTGACTGGTTAGCTGAAATTCTACATCTTTAAAAATAAAATTAAAGGTTAATATTCAGATTTATCCGACGCTTCTTACCACGATCAGACTAGTTTATCTTGGAAAGGATAGGGTCAATTTGTGGTTTAAAGGCTAAAAGTTGTTCAATTAAATCATGGGCAGTTTTGGCAGTGAAGAGGATATTTTTACAGGCTTCGACACAAACCCATTTCTTTGGGCATCATCAAGAAACACACAAAGAAAATCATAAAATCCATCAGCATTAAACAGTCCAATCAGTTTCTGGTGTATGTTCAAGTTCGCCCAAGATAGCATTGTAAAAATTTCCTGGCAAAGCAATAAAAGCATCAGCATGATTAATCATTTCCACCAAGTCTCGCTCATACTACTTTGCTCGATCAGATCCCTCTCCCTCTGAATTTAATTTTTCGCCTCTGATAAAGGTTTTGGGATGATTCCACATGACTACCTCCTTCTTGTAAACCCTTGAAACAATCCCCATTAGTCCAAGATTGTCACCGTCATATATTAAGTGCATATTCCTTTCAGCTATGACTTGACCCAATTCATGTGTTGCTGCAACGAATTCTGGTTTAGAACCAACACTAGTACCGTAAAACACACAGATGTTTACAACTCATCTTATTGAAGTGGCTTCCATTTTTTTTTTGTATTTCTTTCTCAAATCTGGATGCCTTCAAAAGTGCAATGATGAGTTGAATTTATAGCACCTGAAAATGATGAGTAATAATAGCACTAGTATATTCCAAATGACGATATTAGCTAAACAATAAAGGAAATCGTGAAAGCTCAAAAATTCTGGATCATGTAGGTGAAAATAAAGATAAATACAACAAAAAGCAAATCAAAGAAATTATTAAGGAAATGGAATTGTGTACGCAATACACCACTCACTTAGTATAAATTCATCAAGATGGGTCTCAAGAATTCATTCTTTACTCAGCCATCTCTAATGAATTAGCTCTCATATTTGTGATTGCCAAACACCATTCCTTCTATCTTGATTTGCCTTAAATGCTCCGTTTGTGCCTTTCCTACAAAACTAACACACAAAATTAAAAACTCTACAACATGTATACACAAAATATGAAAACAAAAATTATAATAAATTGCATGGGTTGCCTCCCTACTAGCGCTAAATTTTTCATCTTCAGCCAGACATGTCTGAAATCCATCTGTCAATGAGGTTTCAGCGTGATTTTGGATGTCCGACTAAAGACAATCCCATGAGTGTTGCTTTTGAAGGGTCTATTCCAACGACAAAGTGGTAAAAAGAATTTTGTCTCATTCAGTGCTCGTGCCACCTTTTTAAACTTTGTCGCTCCAATGATTCTGGAAAAAAAATCAGGAGTTCTCGTATGGTGCTTGACTTTGAATGGAAGTTCCATTCTTTCAAGCCTCTGGGTGATATCTTTGATCTGTACTCCCCAAAATAGTGATATTTCACCTTAATATCCGAAATCTTCAATATGGTCAGTCATTTGCTCCTCTATTTGTCCTGCATCTTGCTTGACCTTTTCTTCACAGATGAATTTTAGGATTTCCGCATTCAATTCTTCATCTTTCATCTGTGAAATGCATGCTCCATAAGTATCAACTTGAGGATGTAAAGATGTATCTGATTTTAGGTCTTCATCCTCTATGACTGGCTGAGGTAGATCTTCTTCAAAAATTTGTGCAATGGAAGCTTCAAGATCTTCATTTTGAAGATGGAAAGTTTCATCCTCCCTTATTGGTGCAGTTGGTACAAACAGCTCAGCTTCTTCATCCTCGTCAGAGACAAAATAATAAAAATCAAATAGAGACTTCACTGGTTTAGGTTCCTAGATACCTCTGGTTTTTTATCTGCTCAGCCTCTTCCTCTGTTAAGGTGTTATTGTGAAACTCTGGGTACTTGAAGGCTTCATCAGTGTCATTTGCTCCGTGAGATATATAATTCAGGTTGTCTATTAATTGTCTCGCTTGATCTGTTATTCTTTGTAAGGTTACTTCTTGGTATTCTATTTGACTCTGAAACATTTCAGCTATTGCATCCAACTTTTGGTATTGTTTCTTGATCCACTCTTTGAGCATGTCAATCAATTGATCTTCCTCTGATGGTTCTGGTTCTTGATGAAGATCGTAGGTGGATGGTGGATAAGATGGAAAATAAGGTTGAGTGAAATATGTTGGTTCTTCGTACCTTGAAGAATTCTGATAATGCTGCCACCCTGAATTGTAGTAATGATTAATGCTCGGGTGGTTACCATCACATATCTTATATCTCCTTATTGCATTCTGATATGGTTGGGCATATGTTGTGTTGAATGGTTCTGATATCCAGGGATAGCTGTTGGGCTGGACAACAGGCCTCAGAAAACCATACCGTTGCTCCCATATTTGGGGTGTATCTTCACCTTGTAAAACTCATAATTCTTTTATCACCCAACTAAGATCCATGTTAACCACTTGAAAAATAAAAGAAGGAAATAAAAATTACAGATACAAATAAAGAAAATTAGATACAAATAAAATAGATAGCTTCAAAATTTATTAACTCAAGAAAAATAAGTCCCCGGCAACGCGCCAAAAACTTGACCGGCGTAATCACATGCGTATAACGCAAGCGCACGTATCATTCAAGTAGTATAAAAATATCGATCCTATGAGGACTTAATTCCTATTGTTGTTATTAATTATTGATACTATTTATTTACATGTATCTAATTATAGGGATAAGTGAATGATTACTTTTGGTTGGTTGAATGTTGATTTACTGAACAAATAAATAAATAAAAATAAAAAAGAAAATACTAAGGAAAAAAAAAAAAGACACAATATCTCTAGGGTCGTGACTCTGCACATATTATTTCTAATGATGAATTGTTATCTTATATGTGTAATATAATCATTTTGCTAACCTGGAACACGAAGATATGCAAAAGCCTCTGTCGATGATCAGATGCAAACACCCAAATAACCTAATTAATCATATGTCTATGTTAATCAAGTTACCTGAATTCATTAAGTTGAAGTTCCAATTGTGGCTACCTCCGCCCGACATGTATATGTCTATCATGTAAGGAAATCTATTAAAGGGTTATTTATCCTCAAGGAAGATCGTGAGCTATTGAATCAAAGGCTGAAACCTAAAAACCCTTTGTCAAGTTCATTTTAAGTTTATCACATCAATCTTATTGGTGATCAAGCAACAAGAAGCATTAAGCTTAAGATTCAATAAACAACTAAATAATTACCTATTATATAATTAAATCAATTATTAAGCATGTGAATATTGTGTTTTATCACTTCCATAGAATAAAAATAAAATTTAGAGGTAAATGGATCCACCTTTACTAATTCTAATTTAGAAATCTCACTTATTATAATATAGAAATTATCAGGGACATTACCAACCGACCATATAGGCGGTATCCTGATTAAGTCAGATTTTTCAATTAAGTCCAACCGACCATAAAGGCGGTGTTATTATTTGTCCATAAACCAGCCATATAGGCGGTAATCATCTGTCATATAAAGATCGGCAATATAGGCGGTGTCATATTATGTCAAATAAATAAAACCAGTCATTAAGAAGGTATAACCTTTAATCCATATTATTAAATTATAATTTCCATATTATAATTAAGGGAAATTGATCTAAACTAAAATAATAAAAGATTCACCCTTCCCCCATCGTAAATTTAACTTCTAAACATAAAAGAAAATAAAATAAAATAA
Organism: Zanthoxylum bungeanum; assembly: GCA_019454045.1. Classification (NCBI taxonomy): domain Eukaryota; kingdom Viridiplantae; phylum Streptophyta; class Magnoliopsida; order Sapindales; family Rutaceae; genus Zanthoxylum; species Zanthoxylum bungeanum. The sequence goes on from SKCR01042386.1 coordinate 24,418, forward strand.
ACTACTACTATTACTGAAAATAAAAATATATAATTAAATACTGAAAATAAATACAAACAAGATGCAATCCTTAAATTCCTTATAAAAACCTAAGGAAATCATGAGAATTACAAATGAAATGGCTTGGTATTTATAGGAAAATCTAAAGGCTTCCACCAATTTCTCCACCAATTGCTCCACATAACATGACACTAAATATGACATCAAACATGACACCAAATATGGCACAAACATGATACCAAATCCTCAGTTTGATAATTTTTATTTCTTTTTATTTTATATTTTTGAAAATGACTATAGTAATTACACAAAATACACTAGATTATTCATCAATTTCGGTCTTGCAAACTTCAAAATTCGAAAATATTTAAAACTTGAAAGTTGTAGATCTTTGTGTCTTCTTTAATCTGAAACTTGTATCAGCTCAAGTGGATATTGGATGAAATGTTATGGCCAAAATACCAAACTTGCGTAAAATTGGAATTTAGGACTACACTTCGTGACGCGTATAGTAAATTTCCATTTTCACCATTTTTTTTACTCCGGATTTCAACGTTTTAGCCTTGAGTTTATTCCATTAAGTCTCGATACTTTATTTATCTGCAAAAAACATTAAAACACTTCAAAACGTTCATCAAACCCGAGAAACTAAACAAAATATTATGTAAAATGTGCGGTAAATATTGATATATTTTTTGCTCATCAATCGCATATATCAGAAATGGATTCTGATTATTTGTAAAGAATTATGGATATGTCAACATGAAATGTGCACCCGGAAACTTGATAATGTAATCTATGTTTCCTAAGCACAACTCGAATAGCCTAGGACGGATGGATTGTTGAACATATATGATGACCTAAACTTGTATAGTTCAGAAATATCGTTCGTGTTCTTAGTGAATTCAGAGGTAATCGAATTACGTACATATAGCTAGACTTATATAACGAATGTGTCTAGACTGAAAGAGTCTTACAATATGAAGTGTACTCGTTGAGCACTTGGGTAACCAATAATTTTTTATAATAAAAATATATTCGATAATATAATTATTAACCAAAATAATTAAGTGTTATTGGATAAAGTTAATTATTTACTTTGACCCAATTGGATTAATCTAAAATCACACAAAGTCTTTGGTGTAATTTCATAAATATCTCTACCATTTGATGATATTTTGGTAATTACAAATATGTAATTATAGGTGTATTTAACTTGATTTAATTGGATGAATCAAAGTGATAAACAATGAACTAATCCATTTGTTAATTTATATCTTGATTTAATTAGATTAAATCAAAGTGGTAGACAAAGGTGATTAGTCACACCTAATTTTACATATTGAATTAAGCCTACCTAATATTTGATTAGGACATTTATTAATTAAAAATTGTTGGACAATTATGACCCATAGCATCACTATTTGTACAAATCATGGTGTTGTTGTACAAATTAACTATGTGACAAAGGAAATTGCACTTTTATCATTTGTAATTAGATTACCAAGATATATAAATGATAAAAGGTCCTTATGATTAGTTCCGGATTGAGATGATATGAGACAGTATCAATCCACGAAGGTTTAATCATTAAATATCCCTAGTCGTAGTATTATTAAGATTGGACATCGATAATGCGGAATTGACTAGTATTACACTTGTGCGCGTTGTGGGAGCATAACGGCATAGTTCTCATATATTTGGGTATTGGATACTCATGCAACTGTAATAGGAGGTTGTGTTTACCGATGGTACGGAAACAGCTTCACTCTGGATAGACCCCTCGGAATTCCATTGGTAGTATGACTATGTGTCTATGGAAGTCAGAATCAAGGTAAGTGTATTTGGTCTTAACCTGAGACTTGCACCGCTAATACTTGCGACAATCAATATACTTTGGTTTTGGTCGTCCAGGGCTTTAACAGATTCTGTGTACACCTCTTCTGGGTATATTGAGAATCGTAGTGTATTGGGTGTGATGTCAAAACGGAAGTATCACTCCAGTCATAGTGGAGATGATGATCACATAGGATACAGAACTGGTGCTCTTATGTACTGCAGTCATCGGGATAATATGAATAGGTCATAATTATCCGATTATAGAGACTAGTTACCAGAGATCCGATATGTGCTTCGTACGGGACAGACACAATTCCAGCCCCAGGCCTAACACGTGACATCCGATGCTGGATCGCAATACGCAATACTATGTATACTACGCCTGATAAATATTACATATTCCTTTAAGAATATTTATGGAGAATTGGGTAGGCACGGTGCTTTGCTAGAAGCCAACCATGTCTTGTAAATCGGTAAAAGCGCAGTACTAGGTACGTACGTGTTCGGATAGTCCGACGACCGGATTTACTGTCAACATATCCGGGGATCTCATGGGTCACTTCCCGAAGATTCTCCGATGACGTATGACTCGCACATAATTAATCGGGGATTAATTAGATGAGAGAGAAAATTAATATAGGATTAATTAGATGAGAGAGAAAATTAATCTAGGATTAATTACGGAGATATTTTATCTGGGATAAAATATTATTTAAAGAGAGAGAACTATTAATTTGGAATTAATCGATAAAATAATATATTCGATATATTATATGAAATTAGATTTCGACGCGGAATTAAAATTAGATTTTAATTCGGGCGAAGGAGTTAATTTAGAATTAATTCCTTAGCGACGTGAATAGTAATTTTGCTAGACATAATTATTTTATTAAATTTGATTTAATTACGTCGCAACGGAAAATTTGTTAATTTGGAATTAGCGAACCCGAGCCCGGGAGTGTTTGCGGGCCCACTCGCATTTCGAATCAAGTGCGGCCCACAAGTCACATCACCTATCACTTTAGTGATGGATGTCAAGTCACCTTTTTTGTGATTGACAACCAGTCACTATTTATGATGTTGGTGGTTGTGGGCATTAAATGCTCTTTGGCCTCCAAAATTGTTTAAGCTTTTTGGAAAAACTTTTTACTAATTTTTGGTATAGATTTTTGGTATTAGTTGTATTAGGTTTTAGAAACCAAATGACAACACAACACATAACACTTCTTCTCTCTCCCTTCTCCTCCCAATTTCGGCCTTGGGCTAAATTTATTCTTTCTCCATTTTTCTTGCTTGGCCGAGACATGTAAGAAGAAAAGGGAAATTTTGTGGTAAAATTTCCTAGTGCTAGCACACCAAATGAGTCATCCAAAGGTGATAGAGAAACAAACCTTGAGCATGTAATCCATTCAAAAGGCTTGGAGCTTGAACATCATTCATGGAGGGCTTGATCGAATACAAAAAAGCACAAAGGGGACCTTGGCCGAAAAGCTTGAAGATTTTTATTGTTCATCGGATCGTAAAAGCCGATCAAAGTGAGTATTCCACAACTTAAATTTTATATATTCACATGTTTTACGCTTAAATCGATCTTGGTTGACCCTAGAAACTCAACAATGGTATCAGAGCCATGATTTAAGCATGAAATTTGATTAGGGTAAAATTTGGGTAAAAATGATTTGAGCATGTTTTGATGAAATTGATTGTTGATGTATGCTTGAATGATGATAACATGGTGTTATGCATGATCAATTTGATGAAAATTGGATTGGATCAATTTTTCCCCAAATCATTGGCTTGGCCGAATGGTGTGTGCCCTAAAGGTCATGGTGATTTTTGTTTTTTGAATCATTGGATGAGTTTGAAAGACTTGGGAATTGTTGATTTAGGATTTAATTGGATTAAAATCGAAATTGGACAATAAACCCTAATTGCCGTGACTTTGAAACATGGAAAATGATATGATTTTTGATTCAATTGTGTTGGACATGTGTTAATGATAATTAGCATGATTAATTATGTAAATTGGTGTTTTGGAAATATTAATTTGGTTAATTAATTATGGCTATACACTTTAGATTAATTTAATTATGAAGTTTGGAATTTTGTAATTTAATTAATTGGGCCAAATTTGGAATTGGGTTTTAAAGTTTTATTTGGGCTTAATGGGCTTGGTTGGGCCAAGTTTGGTTTAGGCTAATTGGTTGGATCCAATTGGGCCCAAAACCATATCCATAAAGTCCAAATATAACTAAATGGACCTTTAATTTTAATTGGGCCTAGTGGGCCTAAATTGGTTTCTTGGAAAATAAGGGTGATTCCTTAAATGGGCTTTGGTATTTGGGTTTGACCCATATTGACCAAAGTCCATGCCTTATGAAATTAATTGAAAGCTCATTGGACTTTAATTAAATTTACATTGGATGTTAATTGGGCTTTGAGACCCGTAACGATTAGAGTTGGAATCTAAGTCGTAAAGGCACATTAAAAGGTGTAATTATTTAATTTGGAATGAAATATAGAATTAGTATTAAATACAAATTAAATTGGATTTAATGTTGTAGTTTAATATAATTCAAGAATTCGTACTTTGAGTACTTATTCTTAAAACGAGTCGGACTCGCGCAAAATGAAATCGTTGTTTGAACATTGGATGGTCATTAATTTCAGATTAATTAATTGGATTAGATTGATTGATAACATGCTTTGTGTGAATACAGATCGATGTATGAATAATGTATATCAGATGGATATTAGATGGGTGAGGGCAATTTTGGAAATTGTTGTAATAAAATTAGAATTTATTAAATTAGACCTGTGTGTCCAGCCTATTACCTCTTGACTCTTTGTATTTCTCTTCTCACCTATTCCCCTCAATGTAAATGAGGTTTCTTTAGAAGTGTTATGTAATTGGGTAGAATTAATATTTGTGCTAGCGGGAGAGAGGAAATGGAGAGATTTGTTCTAGGAACAAAATATGTTAAGTATCCATCCGCATATCATTATTATTTTATTTATACGCGCCTTATTATGTTTTTAGAATGCATGTTTAAGGGTATATGATGATGAGACCTAATAAAGATAATTAATTGGTTGCCAATTACGCGAAAAAACCCTCAAAATATATTAAGCGTTTTTCCTTCCATTGAGTGATTCTTACTCAAGATCCAAGATTGTCACTGGTTTGTTGGCCAAAGTCAAGACCTTTGTCCATCGCGGATGTGTTTGAATCACGAAGGCTTTGTTCCATATCGCGTGTCTTGTCCAAGTTGTGATTTGTTGGCCAAAGTCAAGATCACTTCTTGTCCATCGACATCGATTACGAAGCTTTCCAAGGTCAATGGGTCCCGCTTAACTGGAATCATTAAGTTTGTTGTGCCAAAGCCAAGGCTTAATTGATTCAGAGGAAAAAGGTTAGGCAATATATTGGATATATTGGCATATATTAGATATATGTTTCAGACTTGGATGTCCACCTACTGGATCTAGGAATTGGATGGGATCCAATTGATCTTAGAGATCTACCTAGTTAATTATCATACAATTTGTTGGCCAAAGTCAAGATTGTGTGTTATTTAACAGGATCCTAGCCCACTAGGAAACAAGGTTTCCCGAGTACTCAACAGAGGGTTAGAGGCTCGCCGAAAAATAGTGGGAGGCAAGTATTAAATTTGCAAATTCGTTTAGATACTTGCCATTACGCGCTCATTTCAAATTTTTCATCATCAAATTAATATATTAGTTGGACTAATATTTAATCGTTGTTTTAATTAAACAGTTGGACTGTATTCAAACTACTTCAATTATAGTTGATTATATAATTGGATTATAGTAATCAATATATTTGAATTTAAACCAATTAAATTTTAGTTGATTATATAGTTAGACTATAGTAATCATTATAACATATAGTACCTAAAATCGTTGATTTGATAGTTAGACTATTGGAATCAAGATAAATGAAAGATTAGCGTTTAGAACATAATCATGGGAGAAAATATTGTTTAAACGGCTTTAATTGACGTCTCGAGCCTAAGCCCAGAGTTGAGCAAATAATAGAACATGATATTTGGAATATTCATGTGATGATAATTTTAGTGCTTAATCTGTCATGCTTGCCGCAAAGACTCCTTAATTTCTTAGTCAGAACTAAGGATTAGATCTTTATAGTATGATATTGAAATTGAAGGATCTTCATAGATCTATCCTTAGATCTTGGAAGTACAAATTGCAATAGAAAACTCTTGGAGAGTTTGCAATAGGGCAAGAAGCGCAAGGCGCATCTTACTTCGACATCCTATAAGGCCAAGGCTTGGCCAAAGGCTTCTAGGGTGTGAAAAAAGGGCAAAGGCAAAATCATTATAATCTTCTCGGAAGACATAGGACATGTCCCAAAATGTCTGCCTAAACTGTGGCATACGGGGTCACTGGAAGCGTGATTGTCGTATGGACAAGGCAGCCATGAAGGAATTGAAGATGGGCAAGGCTCCGACTTCAAATATGTTTGTCATCAACATGTTCACTACTAATATTAAAATTGGATTTTAGATACTGGATGTGGTACGTAAATATACGTACTGGTGTGCAGAATCTGCTGATAAGCAGGATACTGACTTCAGTTGAGATTTATCTGCGAGTCAGAAATGAGACGACAGTCGCTGTTTCAACCGTAGAAACCTAAGTTTAAGAACTACCCTTCGGGTATGTACTTAAATTTGGAAACTGTTAGAATGTAACTAGTTTGACTATAAACATTATCTATATATCAGGGTTTAACCCGTTGCGGGTATACCTTTATATTCTAGAATACTAAAGTGTTTTATTTTATAAAGATGATATTGAGATAAACACATTAGATGTAATAACAGTATTTATATTTTGAATATAAATAAATCTCAAATGTATAACATGACAAACAAATAGCTCAAACAGATTTAATGAGATGAGACTTATTTGTGGCATTGTTGTCTGGGACACAATTAACAAGACTCGTATAATTCGAAGAGTGGATACTAGGACAGATTTGATTATATTAAAATAATGTCTACGAATCTAGTTTATTAGGCAAAGTGCCTGAAATACTTTTACTTGGTAAAAATGCAAATGACACCGATCTGTTAGCCCCCGTTCATAGTGACGTAAGTGGGCCCATGTCTAGCTAGGCTAGAGGTGGATATGAATACTTCGAAACCTTTACTGATGTGGCATCACGTTATGGTTATGAGTTTCTTGTGAAACACAGATTGGAAACTTTTGATGAATTCAAAGAGTTTTGACACGAAGTAGACAGACAAACCGGCTAAAGTATTAAAACCATCACGGTTAGACTATGATGGAAAATAATTAAGCAATAAGTTTCTCAAATACTTGAAAGAGTATAGTATTCTTTCAATAAGGACTCCTCCCGGAACACGTCAATTTGGCGGTGTGTCCGAACAGAGAAACCAAATTTTGTTGGACATGATAAGGTTAATCATGAGTCGCTCTGAGCTACCATTTCCTTCAAAGGATACGCATTAATCAGTGCAAAACTTATTTTGAATAAGGTTCCATAAAAAAATTTGTTAAACAGATTTCATATTAGATATGAACATGAAAGAAACTAGGTTTTCTCATTCCTGAAAATTTGGGAATGTTGGGCATATGTTTGGATGGTACCAAACTAGAACCCAAATCGGATATGTGCCTAATATGTGGGTTATCCTAGGGTAACCAAAGTATAGTACTTATACAACTCACATGAGAATAATTTAATTATTGCTCACCATGCAATTTTCCTAAGAGGAATACCGATATGCAGTGGTAAGTGGGAGGAAAGTAAAACTCGATGAAAATCGGAGTAATACTATTCCAGGATGGAACACAAATAGTTCATCAAGGATGAAACTATACCAATAATCTTCGAATACACAAGAACTGCGCAAGTCGGAGAGAGTTAGAAAACAACCTGGGAGGTATGGGTTTCTGATCTCACCTCGTAAAGATGTCAATCTTATTGAGGAATACGAACTGACTACGTATGAGGAAGTGATACAAGGTATAGACTCCATGTTTTGGCAAAGTGCCATAAAGTCCGAAATGAATTCCATGTATACCAACCAAGTTTAGACACTAGTTGTTGTACCGGAAGGTATTGTGCCTATTGGTACTATATAAGTCTTCAAGGAAGACATACATGGAAGGCAACATACCAACCTACTAAGCTGGGCTTGTAGCGAAAAGGTATCGTTATCAACATTGTGTCGATTACGACGAAACCTTTTACTAGTTGCCATGGTTAAATCCATTTGGATAATGATTGCCAATGCTGCATGTTTCATTTATGAAATATGGTAGCTGAACGTCAAAATCGCTTTCCTTAAATGGAAACCTTTTGGAGGATGTTTACAACATTCTGACGGTTTTGTCGTACCAAAATGAGCAAACAAGGTTTGCAAGTTAATTCGATCCATTTATGGATTGAAGCAAGCATTGCGTTCTTGGAATTATTGTTTTCATGTAATCATAATGGTATATGATTTAATTCAAAATGATAATGATTCTTGTGTATATAAGGAGGTTAGTGGGAGCGCACTGACAGTGATTTTCCTAAAAATTATGATATATCATTTCTTGGAAATGATATTCCCATAATACAATCGGTGAAAGCTTGGCTTTCATGAAAATTCTCCGTAGATTCTTTGGAGAGACAACCTTTATTCTAGGAATAAGGATCTATTGGGATAGATCTAAAAGTTGTTGGCACTCTCCGAGAACTCGTACATTAAAATAAATGTACGCGACCTGATGTCTTATATGCTTTGAGCATATGGAGTCACAATCAGGCCAATCCAAGTGATAGTCACTGGATTGATGTTAAGAACATCCTTTAGTATCTTAGATGAACTAATGATGCTTTCTTATACTATGGAGAAGCAGAACTTGAAGTGACTGAGTTCACTACTGCAAGTTTCCTAACCAATAAAAACGACTATAAGTCGTAATAAAGGTACTATATAGTTTGAATAATGGAACAGTGAGCTGGAAATCTTCCAAGCAAGATATTGTTGTCGAATAAACAACAAAAGCGGAATATTGATGTAGCTGAGGCAGCAATAGAGGCCTTTTACATTGTTAATAATCCTAATTAGATTAGTAGTAGTTCTGTTAGCAGCTGAGCTAGGCTACAGCACAGGCTAAAGAATTAATGGTCTTATCAACGATCCATATATATACTTCAAATATTCATCTGATTGGTTCAGATCATACATCGTGGCGATGTGATGATCGAATAAATCGCATCAGATGATAACACTGTAAATCCGCTAACGAAAGTATTTTCTCAGCAGAAGTTTGAGCGAACCGTACATAGTTCGGGTGTAGGACACTTGAGTGATTGGCTATAGGCCAAGTGGGAGATTTTTGGACAATTATGACCCATAGCATCACTTTTTGTACAGATCATGGTGTTGTTGTACAAATTAACTATGTGACAAAGGAAAATGATCTTTTATCATTTGTAATTAGATTACCAATATATAAATGATAAAAGGACCTTATGATTATTCCGGATTGAGATGATATGAGACAGTATCAATCCACGAAGGTTTAATCATTAAATATCCCTAGTATAGTATTATCGAGATTGGAGATCGATAATGTGGAATAGAATAGTATTACACTTATGCGCGTTGTGGGAGCATAACGTCATAGTTCTCATATATTTGGGTATTGGATACTCATGCAACTGTAATAGGAGGTTGTGTTTACCGATGGTACGGAAACAGCTTCACTCTAGATAGACCCCTCTGAATTCCATTGGTAGTATGACTATGTGTCTATGGAAGTCCGAATTAGGGTAGGTTTATTTGTTCTTAACCTGAGACTTGCACCGCTAATACTTGCGACAATCAATATACTTTGGTTTTGGTCGTCCAGGGCTTTCACTTGTTCTGTGATACGCCTCTTCTGGGTATATTGAGAATCGTAGTAGTGTATTGGGTGTGATGTCAAAACGGAAGTATCACTCCAGTCATAGGTCATGATTATCCGATTATAGAGACTAGTTACCAGAGATCTGATATGTGCTTCGTACGGGGCAGACACAATTCCAGCCCCAGGCCTAGCACGTGACATCTGATGCTGGATCGCAATACGCACTACTACGTAACTACGCCTGATAAAGATCACATTTCCTTAAGAATATTTCTATAGAATTGGGTAGGCACGGTGCTTTTCTAGGAGCCAAATTGTCTTGTAAATTGGTAAAAGCGTAGTACTAGGTACGTACGTGTTCGGATAGTCCGACGACCGAATTTACTGTCAACATTTCTAGGGATCTCATGGGTCGCTTCCCGAATATTCACCGATGACGTATGACTCGCACATAATTAATCTGTGATAATTAGATGAGAGAGAAAATTATCTAGGATTAATTACGGAGATATTTTATCTGGGATAAAATATTATTTAAAGAGAGAGACTATTAATTTGGAATTAATCGATAAAATAATATATTCGATATATTATATGAAATTAGATTTCGACGTGGAATTAAAATTATATTTTATTCAGGCGAACGAGTTAATTTAGAATTAATTCGTTAGCGACGTGAATAGTAATTTTGCTAGGCATAATTATTTAATTAAATTTGATTTAATTACGTCGCAACGGAAAATTTGTTAATTCGGAATTAGCGAACCTGAGCCCGGGAGTGTTTGCGGGCCCACTCACATTTCGAATCAAGTGCGGCCCACAAGTCACATCACGCGTCACATCACCTGTCACTTTAGTGATGGATGTCAAGTCGCCTTTTTGTGATTGAAAACCAGTCACTATTCATGATGTTGGTGGTTGTGGGCATTAAATGCCATTTTGCCTCCAAAATTGTTTAAGCTTTTTGGAAAAACTTTTTACTAATTTTGGTATAGATTTTTGTATTAGGTTTTAGAAACCAAATGACAACACAACACATAACACTCTCTCTTTCTTCTCCTCTTAATTTCGGCCTTGGGTCAAATTTCTTCTTTCTCTATTTTTCTTTGCTTGGCCGAGACATGTAAGAAGACAAGGGAAATTTTGTGGCAAAATTTCCTAGTGCTAGCACACCAAATGAGTCATCCAAATGTGATAGGGAAACAAACCTTGAGCATGGAATCCATTCAAAAGGCTTGGAGCTTGAACATCATCCATGGAGGGCTTAACCGAATACAAAGGAACACAAAATAGACCTTGGCCGAAAAGCTTGAAGTTTTTTGTTGTTCCTCGCATCGCAAAACCCGTTCAAAGTGAGTATTCCGTAACTTAAAATTGTTGTAGTCACATGTTTTACACTTAAATCGATCTTGGTTTGACCTTAGAAACTCAACAAAAATTGCATAATTTTTACTATAAATAGCAAGCTTGAGTAATGTTTTAATTAAGCTTAAGAAGCTTGATAAGCATGAGCTTAAGAAAGTTAAGATTGTGAAGGCTAAAACAAGCGAGATTTAGAAATATTAACCTAAGTAAAAGAAGTGATTATAGAAGATTTTGGAAGTTCTCTACAACATTTCAATAAGGAGAAATCAAGATTGGATCTTGGAATGAAGCTTGCCAGCATTAGAATTAAGATTGGATCTTGGAGTAAAACTTGATAACTTTGGAAGATCTCTATAACATTCCAATAAGGAGAAGAAGATTGGATCTTGGAATCAAGCTTACTAGGTAAGTTTGATCTTCTTTAAAGCTATGTTTTTCATTAGTGAGTTATCATTAGTGAAATATGTATTGGATACATAATAACATAGCTTGATGTTGAAAATAAGCTAATGAATTATATATAGATGCGTTGGAAGCATAAACACAATATGCTTGTGATTAGGTCAAATATATTCATGTTGGAAATTAATTATTAAATTAGAGGTTGGAACTCTAGATGATAGCTTGGAGCTATGGCTTCCATTCTAGAATCACTTGACCACCTTTTAGTGACCTAAAATTATTCATGAGTCATTTGATTATGGGATTCTATTTTAGTTTGTGTGTTGATTCAAATAAATACATATATATATTTAGAATACATGTATGTTTGTTGTATAACTGAAATTACCTACAAGTAGTAATAAGTAACAACTATACCTAAGAGGGTAGTGAATTAGATAATTAAAAAATTAATGCAGAATTATAAATCTTGTCAATTTTATGCTTCAAGCTTTACCAATAATTGTAAATCACATTATTGATTTGAAATAAAATTACTCAAATTAAAGATAAAGGAAGAGAGATACAACACCGAATTTATAGTAGTTCGGCCAAATCAATTGCTTACGTCCACTCTCTTCAAGCATGCTTGAAGGTTCCACTAATTTCAACAAACTTATGAATGATATGGTCCTTGCCGATTCTAGTAGTTGTGCAAAATAAACCAGCTCATCGATATGGAAATCGGTATGATGACTGGTATGGTCTTTTCCGGTTCCAGTAAGCATGTAAAATAAATCGGCTCATCGGCATGGAAATCAGTATGATGACTGGTATTATCCTTGCCGGGTCCAGTAAGCATGTAAAACTTAAGCTTACTGGCATTAGGGACGAGTATAGTGTATACCGGTTCCAGTAGTTAAGCAATCCTCAGATAGACCGGTATAATAGACCGGTATGATTAATGTCGGTTCCAAAGAGCTTGTAAAACAAAGCATACATCGGTATGTAGATCGATATGGGACCGGTATGTCAATTTCGGTGATAAAATGCAGAATTTTAAGGTTTAACAATTTTACACATGGCCCTAATGCATCTATATGAATGTGCATGTGTCCTATGAGCTTAGAGACTTAAGTAAACAACTCACTTTACAAAGAGAGACTAAGCTATCACCATACAAGATTTTCTTTATTTGAAACTTGTCTTTCACATCCGTTGCTTTTTACCACCAATGTGCTTCGACATTTTTTTATAATATCTCGCTAATGCGGGTCGAAGACTTCCAGTGTTGTGTCATCAAAATTGATGAGTGGTAAATTTATCACTATTTCCCACTCATTTGACCTAATATTTTTTATAGTTTCTGAGTTTTATGAATATTTTAATGTGTTTGTGTGTTATTTTGTCGATAAATAAAGTTTCAGGACTCTCTGGAATCAAATTAGGGCCAAAACAGAGAAAAATAGACGAAAATGGTAAATTTGTAATTTAGGCGTTGCGACGCGCTCCTCTACGTCGCAACTGCTAACATGCACCAGGTAATGCTAACGTGCGTCGGACACGTGTCAACACTAGAGAAGCTTGCTATCATGCGCCTTGCTAACATGCTCCTGCCACGTGTCAACATCACAGTAATTTTTGCTAACGTGCGTATTGCAACGTGTCATCATCACATGATGTCGACACTCATCATTGAGACATGTCATTGATGACGACATGCTGACGTCAGCGTCGTGACACAATAACTTTTACACGTCACGACTCGGAGCCAATAATTCAAATAATCATTCAGCTGTGCCACGTGTCGCCAGCTCCGGAATTGTCACCGTAATTAACGGCGTTTCGTGACGCACAAGGTTGTACGCGTCGCGACGCGCAGGTCTTATGGACGCTTATAAATTCAGGCCAAATTTTCATTTTCAATTCATACTTTCTTCTGAGGAATTCCTTAAGAATACTAAGAAGATTGTATCTTGCTTGTTTATTTACAGTTTTTGTAATAAATTTACTTTACGTTATATTAATTTATTTTCTTTACTTTTCAGCTTTTACTATTCAGCATGAGTAGGTAACTCTCTTCTGCTGGGGTGAAAGGTATGTTTTATTACTAATATTTAAATTAATCTCCCTTAATTATAATATATAAACTATTTAAAACCTGACTTAATAAGGATACTGCCTATATGGCTGGTTGGACTTATTTATAAAAATTGGTTTTAACCTGAATAAATATGGATACCGCTTGTATGGTCGGTTGGAATTAATTATTAATTTGACTTAATCAGGATACCGCCTATATGGCAAGTTGGTAATATCACGTAAAGTTAATATATTATAATAAGTGAGATATCTAAAATAGTAGTAATAAAAGTGGATCCTCGAACCCCAGCATTTTCTTTTATTGTACTTTTACCTTTTCAGTATTTACTTTAAGTCTTTTATTTTATTTAAGCTTTTACTATTTTTAAGTATGTGTCGTAACTAAACCCGTTATCTGGGGTTGTGATGATTTACAATATCATCGGTTTATAATGGGTTATTTTATAGTTTGGGTAATATAAAGGTTTACTTATTAAGTCTTAAGTTTAATGCTTCTTGTTAACTGGCCACTAATAAGATTGATTTCGTAAACTTAAAATAAACTTGACGAATGAATTTTAGGTTTCAGCCTTACACTTAATAGCACACGATCTTCCTTGAGGATAGATAACCCTTTAATAGATTTCCTTACAGGATAGACATATACCTGTCGGGTGGGGGTAGCCATAATTGGAACTTAATCTTAATGATTCACGTAACTTGGTTGACATAGACATATGGTTTAATGGGGTGCACTAGGTTTTACATCTGACCATCGATAGAGGCTTTGCATAATTTCGTGTTCCAAGTTAGTAAACCAATATATTACATAAACATGAAATAATCACTTTATCTTTAAAAGATATGGAAAAATTCACAACCCCGCATAGTTTAATAATCTTGAATTTTCATCAATTTACTTTCTCACAATTTTATTTACTTGTTCTAAATTTGAAGTCACCCTCCAATCAAACAATCAATCAATTAGATACTCGTAAAAATTGGCTTCATAACTTAATAGCTTAAGTATTAAGTCCTCGTAGGATCAATACTTTTTATACTACTTGAATGATACGTGCGCTTGCATTATATGCGTGTGATTACGCACCAGTCAAAAATCCATCTTGAGAATATGTCGCTAACAATAACATATGTTGATGTTGTTTTGATGTTAAAAATTAATTTTGGGTCTTTGAAAGTGTTTAGTGAAAGTTGGAAGAAATTAGGGTTAAAACCTTATTTCCTTCAGCTCTCTGGGGGATATATTATGAATACAATTAAGAAAAAAATGACAATGCATGAGGGCACTGCGCGTGCACTGTAGGGCCCACTAAAACTTATTTTTGTTCTTTTTTGAGTGTCTGTTCTTCGATTCAATCCTGATTATTTCCTATACACTCGTAATGGAATATAGTATTCTGTTAAATTATTTAAAAAATATACCAATGCTTGATATCAATATCTAGAAGTTAGAGCCATTTCCACTGTGCGGGGCACCGATCCGACCATATTGGTTCCACATCCGCCCAAACAACCGTCTGGGTACATTTGCATGCTCTCTGGAATCGGGCTTGTAACATCCCAGATTTTCGGGACTGTTCTAGAAGATTCCTGGACTGATGTTACAGTCTCGGAGCATGATGATAATGAAGAATAAGAGTTCAAGCAATGTTATATAGGTTGGAATAATATATTATGAATATTCGTTGCGTTGGAAAACGTACGGGATCAAAAGTCAGTTACGCGATTTTTATTATACGAGTAAAGTTTACTTTTTTGACCACAGAATTTGTAAACGAACTCCGATTGAGTTGATTCTTAAACCATCAGACTTTTTTTTTCCGAGACAAACAACCTTCGTGTTGAACACTTTTCGACAATCGCGTCAGAAAGGCTTCAAAAATACATAATTCCATAAAGTTCCATGATAGGGGCTTAAATGAAATTTCCCGGGCTCAGCTTGTAATTTTCAAAAAATTTCCTATATAAACCCTTAGTTTCATTAAATCAAAAATGGGCTAGACTTATTCTTTACCCTTCACCCGACCCCCCTCACTCAAATTCGGTTATGGCTGCGCCGGCGGCCATCCGGCCACTGCTGGTCGGTGTACCGGCGCAGGGGGAGCGTCCGACCACCATGCATCCGGCGGTGGCCGGCGACAGCCCAGAAGACTCCGGAATCGGCGGCGAAATGGAGAGTGATGCGCGAGCTTGGATTTCCCGATCCCGGCTCGTCGCTTCGTTTCACGACCTGACCCTCCCGCCAAATCGAAGCCCTCGACGAGTACTATGAGTATATGGAGTCGATTTCGCCGAACAACGACCGAAAGCACACAAAACGAGGAGGAGAAGCGGTGGTGAACAGTAAACCCATGATGAACAGTAGCTCCGATCGGAATTTCGACGACACCAGCGCGTTCGTATAGCCATTGGGAAACCGATTATGGCCTCGAAATTTCGGTACGACTTTGATTTCAAATTTTATTATTTTAAAGTTTACAGTTTTATATTCGGATATTTCCGGTAGTACCGTAGTGTAGCGAATTATCATGAATGAATTGGATGTGTTTAAATATGTTAAAAGGATAAATATGGTAGAATCCGGGGAGAGAGAGACATTAGATTTGATCGATCCGGTAGAATTAGCGAGTTTCCGATAAAATATAGTTTCTCGCGCGATTGGGCGTAGATGACCGTAGCCATGGTTAAGATATATATTATGATATTGTGAGAGTAATTAAGTAATTCTGGATTAGTTCGGAGGGTTCGAGACCCTTCCGTAGCATTTGCGGAAACTTTTTAGCAAGTTTTGCCGCAAACGCGTAAAGTGAGAATCTAAGCCATCTAGCTAGTTTAGAATAGCATATGAGCATATATTAGAGTAATGAAGTTTGAACGGCAGAATTAGAGAGGATTCTTATATTCCGAGAAAGTCCGTAGTTTAATATAGATTAGTTGAAAATTCCGCAAATAGCGGTTCTGACCGTATTTTGTTACTTATTTTGACAGATCGGATCCAGGTTAGGAGTGACCGCAAACCAGGTAAGTAACTCATGCTACGAATACTAAAGAGATTTAATGTTTTTCGACAGTATTAATATAATAAAGTTGTATATGGTTATATGCATGAAACTTATATATATATAAAGATGAATGTTGGAAAAAGAGGCAAGTGTACTTATATATATACATATAGATAAGAACAAGTAACTATAAGCATGTGTATGAGCAAAAGACAAGCATGAACATATAGAGGTAAATATATATATATATATATATATATATATATATACACGTATATAAGTATAAAGACATCAATAAGCTTTAGATTAAAAGTATAAGAATGACAAAGTATATGCGTATACAGGAAGCGTGAGTAAATACTGATAAACTTAATATATTTGAGACTTGAGTTTGGGGGTTGTAGAAACTACACCCTAGGGTATGGAATTTAAGGATTAAAGTATTATAATTTATGAGGAAGTAAATGTGTATGTACAGATTCACGTAAAAGAATACAAAAACAAGAACATGAATGGACACACAGATAAGTACAAGTACGTAAGCTGCATGAGGTAATAAGTAAGCTTGTATATAGAAAGTGTGTGTGTGTGTGTGTATTGTTTTGAGAATGAATTCAGTATGCCAATGAGGATTAATATAATCTTTGTAACAGGTGAGTAACGAGTTTAAGTATGATAGATAAGTATATGAAATGTAAAGATAGGTTTTGTGTATGCTTAGAGAAATGCATGTATATGAATAAACTCAGTGTGTTATAGATATACATGACCTGATGTATGTACATGTATGACATTTAATAAATCATGGCTAGAGTAGAAAGAAGCATGAGAAATGCATATATGCATGTTCATGTGTGTGTGTGTTAAGATTTTCAGAGATTGAGTTGCAGTTAAATATGTTTTTGAAATTCAAAGTGTTTTAAAGAAAAGTTGAAGATGCTTTTGAAAGAAAAGTATTTCACAAACTTTTCTTATAGTTTTGAGAATCGATTCATGTTTTAAAAGTTTATCCATGGTTTTATGTTTTTGGGGCATGAGGTAAAACCTCACCCTAGTATGTAACTTGATAGCTGGAATTGACAGATATAGTAGCATATGCACATGTGGAGGACTGAGGGGACGCTCTCAAATCCTCGAGCAGGACTAGGGATTACAGAGTCCCGAAATCCTGATTTCAGAACTTGGTGGCTACACTGCCAGTTGAGTTATGGTCATGGGTGTAGAGCTCTACGTTGCCAGTTGAGTGTTTGTCCTGGACGTAGGGTGCCACCAGTTCTAGAGATGTCCAGTTGAGTTATGGTCATGGGCATCGAATACACCCAGTTGAGTTATGGTCCTAGGTGCAGAGAGATGTCCAGTTGAGTTATGGTCCTGAACGTAGAGCAGTTTTCAGATTTTCAGTACACAGTTTTCAGATTTCCAGTGCCTAAATTTCATAAACCAGATTATAGTACACGGTTTTCAGAAACAGAGTTTAGAAACAGTTTTTTAGATTTCAGTTTTCAGTTACAGCTTTCAGAAAGAGCTCTTTAGAAAAGAAAGTTTTCCGAAGCATCGGTTTTATAAGAGACTCAGAATTTTAAGACAGAAATCAGTTTTCGAGTAATGTTTTCAACAAAGAGTTCTTCAGAAAGGGTTTACACAAAATATGTTCAAAAAGCATAGCATGTTCGAGTAAAGTATGATTTGCAATTACTGTATATAAATCATGTATTCTAGTAAGTCATTTGAGATGCATATAGTTGGTGTTAATGCATTATAGCATGAGTACATTTAGATGCATGTAGCTAACATTGATACATGATATCATTATTATGTTTATATGTATTTGTAGATGATGTTGATATGAGATGTAGGGCTATATAAGAGATTCTCCTTGTGAATATTAATTCGTGATTATATAATTACATTCATACATGTCAGAATGATCTAAGTAGTGTGATAAATATTTGAAAGAAAGAATATTTAATTTTCCGACTTGATGATATTTCAAGGAAGGTAAGAGTAAGAGGTTATAATAAATACCGGAACTAGATCAAAAGTAAATATAAAGAAAAGTGGAAAGCTATTAAAGTAATGTAGTGGAAACATAATAAGTCTTGGTACAATAGATGGATTATAGAGCTTAATGGCATACTATAGATGTTTAAAGTTTAAGTAAGAAACGAGATGTAAGGGTGTGTGCGAATTAGAACAGAAAATTTGTAATAAGTGGTAACGTCTGAACATGGATAAGAGTTTTATAGTTAACTCAGAATTGAGAATTAAGTATGACTATATAGACAATTTAAATCATTAATAGATTAAGAAATAGACTTTGTATGAGATTTCATGCTCAAGTTATGAGCATGGTTACTTACTGAGTCTTATGACTCACACCACAACAGTTTGTTAGTTTTGCAGGTCTGTAGCAGACATACTGAGCTTACAGGATTTTAGTGAAGACTTTGAAGGCATCGGATCGCCCCAACTGCAGTCAAGAGAGTTTTGAGTCCTGGGTCAAGTTATGGGTCATCACGACTCTTTGTTTTGTATTTGTGTTTACATTGCATATGTAACAGTATAGCTGTATGTTGAGTTCTGGCCGGAGGCCAAGTGATTTATTTCTGTTCATTGAGTTTAGGCCTGAGGCCTTGATGTTGAGATACCGGCCTGAGGCCGAGATTTGATGATTATGTTGTATATGGATGCTGGCTATAAGCCAGGTTGCGTGATGTTCTGCATACATCATGCCAAAATTTTGTTAGAATCAGAGGCTTATGGAGATGGGTTTTCTGTCTCATATCGGTAGCATCCTGGCCTAGGCGGCATGTTACAGGGCTGCTTCATATCGGTCTATCATACTAGTCAGCTAGAGTTTTCACAGATATTAGAACCGGGACGGTTCATACCGGTCCTCAACCGGTGATCTAACAAGTATATCGGCCTCCATACCGATCAGTAATCTTTTATTGTGCTTTAATCGTCAGTGATAATAAGCTGTTATGTTTTACAGGACCGGCATATCGCCTCTGAGACCGACATACCGGTCTTAGATAGAGAGCATTGACCGGTGCGTAATCACACGCGTATAATGCAAGCGCATGTATCGTTCAAGTAGTATAAAAAGTATCGATCCCACGAGGACTTAAAACCTTTTGTTATCAATTTATGATGTTAAATGTTTAAGTATCTAATGGATTGATTGTTGATTGGGTGGTAACTTAAAATTAAAACAAGTAAATAAAATTGCTTGAAAGTATAGTGAAGAAAATTCAAATTTATAAAACTATCCAGGGTTGTGAATCTTTCTAATATCTTTTAAAAGATGAAACGGTTATTTCATGTTTGTGTAATAAATCGATTTACTAACCTGGAACACTAAATTATGTGAAAGTCTCTGTCGATGGTCAGACGCAAATACCCAGTATAACCCAATTGAACCATATGTCTATGTCAACCAAATTACCTGGATTCATTAAGTTTAAGTTCCAATTATGACTACCCCCGCCCGACAGGTATATGTCTATCATGTAAGGAAATCTATTAAAGGGTTATTTATCCTCAAGGAAGATCGTGAGCTATTAAGTCTAAGGCTGAAACCTAAAATTCCTTTGTCAAGTTTATTTTAGATTTACCAGATCAATCTTATTAATGGCCAATTAACTAGACGCATTAAGCTTAAGACTTAATAAGTAAACCTTTAAATTACCAAAACTATAAAATAACCCCTTATAAATCGATGATATTGGATTTCATCACAACCACAGATAACTGGCTTAGTTACGACACATATTTACGGGTAGTAAAAACTTAAATAAAATAAAAGACATAAAGTAAAATGTTGAAAAGTAATTTGCTGAAAAGTAAATGGCGGAAAGTAAATGCTGAAATTAATACTGAAAATTAAATGCTGAAAAGTAAATGCTGAAAGTAAATTACTGAAAAGTAAATGCTGAAAGTAAATTACTGAAAAGTAAATGCTGAAAGTAAATTACTGAAAAGTAAATGCTGAAAGTAAATTGCTGAAAAAAATGCTGAAAGTAAATTGCTGAAAAGTAAATAAAGTAAAAGTACAATAAAAGAAAATGCTGAGGTAAAAGGATCCACTTTTATTACTTCTATTTTAGATATCTCCCTAATATAATATATTAACTTTGCATGATAATTACCAACCAGCCATATAGGCGGTATCCAGATTAAGTCAAATTAATAATTAATTACCAACCACCAATCAGGCGGTATCCAGTTTAGTCAGGTGAAAACCAATTTAAATAATTACCAACCGACCAATGTGGCGGTATCCTCGTTAAGTCAGGTTTTAACTAGTTTATATATTGTAATTAAGGGAGATTAATCTAAATATTAGTAATAAAATTTTTACATTTTACCCCAGCAAAGGGGAGTTACCTCCTCATTACTGAAAAGTAAAAACTGAAAATTAAAGAAAGAAAAGTATTGTGCGTAAAAGTAAATTATGGAAAGTAAGAACTGAAAAGTAAAGAAAAGAAAGTGCGAAAGTGGAAATTAATTACTGAAAGCTGTAAATAAACAAATAAGATACAATCTTCTTAGTATTCTTAAGGAATTTCTTAGAAGAAAGTATGAATTTACAAATGAAATGGCTTGGTATTTATAGGCAAAATTTTGCCTCCATCAAATCATCCACCAAATCCATTATTAATTGCTCCACTAATTGCTCCACCAAATCCATTATTAATTTCTCCACTAATTTCTTATCATGTTTGGTGGTGATTTGACAATTTTTATTCTTTATTTATTAATTAATTTATTTGAAAATGATTGAAAATGACTAATAATTACACACAACACATTTCTGGATGGTTTATCAATTGCGGACATGAAATCTTCAGAATTAGAAATTATTTTATCTTTCAAAGTTGTAGCTCTTTGAGTTTTATTTAATCTGGAACTTGAATCAGCTCAATCCGATATCGGAGTAAAACGTTATTCCCAAAATACGACATATGCGCAAAATTGGAATTTCTAAAACTGCACTTCGTTAAAACGCCCTTTCAAGTTTCCAATCTCCAAAATTAATATGTCAAGTCCAATTTTTGCCCTTATTTGACCCACATTTCATCCTAAATGATTTCATTGTGTCCAAATATTATTTTATCTGCAAAATAAACTAAAACACGTCAAAACATTCATCA
The DNA here is from genome assembly GCA_019454045.1 of Zanthoxylum bungeanum. Lineage (NCBI taxonomy): Eukaryota > Viridiplantae > Streptophyta > Magnoliopsida > Sapindales > Rutaceae > Zanthoxylum > Zanthoxylum bungeanum. Next base: position 46,178 of record SKCR01042386.1, read on the forward strand.
AACCCGAGAAACTAAACAAAATATTAAGTAAAATGGGCGGTAAATATTGATATATTTTCCGCTCATCACACCCCCAAACCTAACATTTTGCTAGTCCTCGAGCAAAACAACAAAATAAAATACAAGAAACAATTAAAATTAAACTAAGCCACTTTCGTAGGGATCACAGTTGCATTTAGCATATGCAACAAGCCTTCAAACCCCTAGGTGTCCCTAGTGGATGAGTTATAGTCTCGTGAGGGCTTACAGCAACGATACCCACAAACGTTTTATAAAAGTAAAAAGATAATAAAACTAATGCACACAAAAGTAAAAAAAAAGAGAAAAGAGAATAAAGAAGTTAGAGACTAATCAGGTGAAACTTCTACTCCAAGTTACTAGTTGTTTTCTTTCTTTCTAAATTACTGAATAAGTAAATTCTCCGATTATATTTACCATTCTCCATATGCACAGCTGATAAAATATTAATCAACTCATTTTTGCCCACAACAGTCACAAGTGCAGTTGATAAGAGAGTATTATTTTTGTCCTAAAGTTTTATCAGAATTCACACCTTTTTGTAGCAATGGAATAATTTTTCTGATTTTCTGATTTTTTTCTTTGATTTTTGATTTTTTTTATTTATATACAATATCTTCCATCTATGTAGCGAGTGTTGGGTCGGTGATGTTGGGATGTATGCCCTAAAGCTACATGTGATGTAAACGATTTCATGTGTTTTGAAATAAAACGATGCATTATTCATTTATCAAATTGTTTGTTTATTTTTTGCATATTGTATATCTTCGTAAATACCGTAGATTACTTATGACCTTCAGACTTAGTGTATGAGTGTCATACACCAGAGGATTTAAGTCTGAAGTTATTAATCTTAAATAGTCCATAGAGAGCAAACAAAGCGAGTACTTTGTTTGTGATTTATCTATAGCTGCGGTCCATTCTATATTTGTATGGCGATCTTAATCCGGATCGTCCATGTAGAGACATGAGAATAGAGGCACCTTGTATGATACGATCATATAGGACTGGACCCAGATAGAAATGATATTCTTATAATATCCGTTAAGCAAAGAAAGTCATTTCAATCTACTTCATAGTCATATATGGATTGATCTTAATCCTGAGTGTACTACGAACTCCTGCATGGCAGGTTGTGTCCTTTGATTTACAAAGGTGAAGTTGGTGTAGCAGTCTCAACCAATAGCTACGTACTTTGGAGGCACAGTTTGTTTTGTAGCTGTGAACGTTTTACATAGACATGGAGTTCACTCCTTCTTGCGAGAAGTAGATGAGTATCTTTCTTAAGGGTTGATTCGGTACTTGAACGATTTGAGCGCTCAAGTCTTTCTATTACGAACAGAAAGATTAATATTCATAATAGTTATGAATAAATCGTTCATTAGAGAATCAATGGTACTTAAGTAAAAATAATTAGAGGGGTATAACGGACATTATGACCCGACTCTAATTACAAGATACTCGTGAAAGATCAATTCGTATGTAATGACTATATCGATGGACAACGACTTAGTTCGACTAAATATTTCATCTGCGACAACGAGAGTGCAACTTCGGGTTTTTAGTGGAATAACCCGGAGTTAATAATTCGAAATATCTAATTAAGAGCTTAATTAATATTTCAAAATTATTGGAGCTCGGAACCGTGTGTCCATTTGGTCCCCGTGCTAGCTTGATTTACTATAGCGGATTTAATATAATTGGATAGTCTAATTATATACTCACAAAATAATAAATATTATTAATATGATTAATAATATTAATTATGTCATACTTGAAACTATACATTAAAAGTTAATGTATGGTATTAATAATTATATGATAATTATTAAATATAAAATATTGAATTATATATATGATATAATTTAATAAGGCTAAGATTGTAATTTCTATATTATGGGTTTTGGAAACCCTTGATTTAATTTTCGAAGTAATGACTTTCAAAATATTAATCATATATTTAATTTGTAACATATATTGACTTTATGGAAAGTAAATAATATTGTTACAAAATTAATGAAGAAATAAAGAGCATGGCCGAATTCCTTGATGTATAAGGAATAAGATTTGTTTATTTTGGAAACAAAATTTAATCAAAAATCCTAGCCTTGGCCGAATTCTTTGGTGTATAAGTAATATGATTTGTTTATTTTGGAAACAAAATTTAATCCAAAAATCCTAGCCTTGGCCGAATTCTACCTTAGGGAGGGGATTGGTTGTTTTGTTTGAGTGAAACAAAATTGACCTAAGTATAAAAGGAAAACTTGATTTTGTTTTGAGTAGTGCTCTCATTCAAAACCCTAGCCACCTTCTTCTTCTTCACAATTCTCTCAAAAGTTGAGAAACAATTTCGAAGAAAAAGAATAAGAAAACTATTATTAGTATGTGATTTAATCTCTAAAACGTTTAGGGATTTGTTTGTGTGTGTAGCCCACACTACTTTCCGTTGGTAACGATTTATATCTCGGAAGATCTTGTGGCGTTGAACAAATCATCTTCTCCTTCATTCTTGTCAGTCACGGCATTGAGGAACAATAATACCTCATTGCCACACTTCACTTGTTACAATCGGGGCTCGGTTTTGATTTGTTTTAATTCGGATTTTGGGAAACACCTTGGGGACTTTTTGGGGTTGAGTTAGGATTATTTTTTAGTGGAAAAATCATACCTAAAACGCTACAGAAGGTCACGCAAATCAGGGGTTGGTTTGGGTGCAGTTCGCGTGTGTAACGTGTGTAAAACAGTCCAATAATTCACTGCAGTTCGGGGGCTGTTCGGGGACTATTTCACGCATATTCTGGGGCTAAGATCATGTCCGAAACAGAAGAAAAACTTCAGTATAAGTGCTGGTTCCATTCTGCTTTAAGGAAGGGAAGACAGAAAAAAATTTCAAGGTCGGTCTGTGTGCCTAATCGCTTCCACTGCATGAGGAAAGCGTTTCCTACAATTGGCATCAAGAGCGAGGTTGAAAAGTGTTCTTAACCCTTCACTTTTTCATTTAAATTTTCTGTTTTTAATATATTTATATGAGTTATAAATATGATATGCATGTTTAGATGAGTGGGCACATTGTGATATTCATATGATGAATGGTTTTGTTATTTCATATGATGAATGGATTTTGCATTGGTCGTAAATTTTTTCCGGCACTTATTTTTGTAGTTGGTTTTTTTTGGGATATAAGGCCATAAGGTCATTGGTTACATTTGTTGTAATTTTAATTTTCAATGTAAAGTTTCAATTTTTTGTAATTTGGAGCACCAAAGTCGTAAAGGGAGCCAACACCACTTTGGAGCGGGATTTGAAGACCAAGGAATGCCTTGGTGAATCTCTTGTACTAATTAGATTAGTATAGGAAAAATAAGAGTCCGGTCAATGCAAAATAATTTTTTTTGTTATATGTATGTTTATTTCGAATTGTTTGAATAACATGTCATATAGCTTATGGTGCCCACTCATGCATTTTAATTGCCATAACATGTCATAGATGCATTATCATTATAGACATAAAATTATGATTTTATGTAATTTAAAATGTTTAAGTTAGAAAATGATATGCATGAAAATCAATTAATTAGATTAATTGGATTTATGGTTTTATTTTTGAATTCTAATATATTGGGCTTAATTAGTGCATAATAAATTCCATTGGTATATATGATGGAAACCCGGACATAAATTCCATAGCCGATTCCGAATGGACGGTAATATGGTCTGCACTCGGAATACAATTCCACGTACCATTGGATTTTATGACGCACTAAGATTTATTAAAATGTTTCATTAGAATTTTTGACCATTTAGAATTCCATGATTTTAGACCCTTAATTGCCTAGTATTTTAAGAGTTAAAATATTATAGCTCACTTATACCACTCTAATTAAATTAGTTTAATAGAGTAAATCTATTAGTAGATACTAATGAATTTTTAGTGACACAATTTTAATTGTTAAAATTGATTAGCTCACTTATGACAAACTAGTGTAAATAATAATTATGATTTAGCTGCCATAAGTTTATCCACACTAGTTAAAATAAAATATTAGATATTTTAGATAGAAACCTTAATTTTTAAAATAGTGAGTGTGAGAGGGATATACGATAGTATATCCCGCGATCTCTGTTGTTAGTCCAAAAACGTGAGATTCAAAAGGCGCCTCGAGACGACTTTGTTTTCGTCCTCCTACGGATGGTGTCCATTTTGGGTCAATATCAGGTTTGGGTTCTAAGAGGATAGGGATTCTAGATGTATCTTGTGAACTGACCTACCCTACGGCGGCACTTCACTCGTTAAGTCAATGAATCCCGAAACGGTGGGTTACACTCACAAATGAGTAATTAACTGTTAATGAAATTCCTTGATCAAATAAAACGGTAGTTGGTTAATATAAGAATAAGAGTTGTTCCCGCATATATTAAATTTACTGAGATTGTCTCGATCTATCATGCGAGTACTTGACCTACCCTACGGTGGCACTTACTTCTGGGATGATAGATTTCCGTGGCATAGTAATTCTCTTAGGTTTCTAATTCATTACTCATGGTTCATGCATCATGTTTAATTTTATGCCAAAATTATTTGATGATTTTAATATGTGATGAATGAATGTTAAATGCATGTTTATTTTATTTTCCAGCCATGGTTTCTCCAATTATTTCCATACTCTCAAACAATAAATTAACCGGGGAAAACTATGTTAAGTGGAAAAGTAACATGAACGCTATCCTGGTCTGTGAAGACCTAAAGTTTGTCCTGACGGAGGAACGTCCTCCCGATCCGGCCAGAAATACTGGCCAAGCTGTGCGTGATACCTACCAAAAATGGGTCGCAGTAAATGAGAAAGCCTGCTGCTACTTGCTAGCAGGGATGTCTGAGGTTCTTGCTGCAAAGCATGAACCTATGGCTCTAGCATCTCAGATGATGGAGTCATTGCAGGGCATGTTTGGGCAGCCTTTAGAGCGTCAATGCCATGAGGCTATGGTCTCAGCAATGACTGCTAGGATGAAGGATGAGACATCAGTCCGAGAGCACGTCTTAAGGATGATGACTTATCTCAACACTGCTGAAACCCATGGAGCTCGTATTGATGAGCGTAGTCAGGTGACCATGATTATGGAAACTCTTCCGAAGAGTTTCCTGCAGTTTAAAAGCAACTATGTTATGAACAAGTTGTCTTTTACTTTGACCCAACTGCTTAATGAGCTCACCCATTACGAGTCCATGATTGTGGATCCTCGTAAGTCCAATGCAGTGGAAAATGTCGCCCAATCTTCTAAATCTGCAAAGAAGAAGAAGAAAAGCACTGGAAAGGCTAATGGAAAGCCTATGAAAAAGAAGAACAAGAAAGGCTCCAAGGATGCCAAGCCCAAAGGAAAATATTTCCACTGCGACAAGAATGGGCATTGGAAAAGGAACTGTCCTAAATACCTTGCTGAGCTGAAGGAGAAAAAGGAAACAGGTAAATATTATTTACTCGTTATTGAATCTCTATTAGTGGAGGATGATAAATCCGCTTGGATTGTTGATTCTGGAGCCACTAACCATGTTTGTTCTTCTTTTCAGCTACTTGATTCATGGAGGGACCTTGCTGAAGGTGATTACACCATGAGGGTCGGGACAGGGGATGTCGTTTCAGCAAGGGCAGTGGGAGTTTCCAGTTTAAATTTTATAATAATAGTTATTTAAATTGAACAATGTGTTATTCATTCCTGGTTTTCGCAGGAATTTGATTTTGTTTCTAGACTATTGGATGATGGTTATTCAGTTTCTTTTAATAGCAATTTGGTTTATTGGTAGAAATGGATTAACTATATGCACATGAAACTCAGAAAATAACTTGTATGTGTTAAGACCGTTAACACATAGGTCACTGCTCAACACTAAAATGTTTAAGGTTGAAAAACCTAAAACAAAACGGCCAAAGATTTCTCACGATGACACATATCTATGGAATCTTAGACTTGGTCACATCAACCTTGACCGGATAAATAGATTGATAAAGAACGGAGCCTTAAACCAGTTAAAGCTCGGGACTTTACCAGTTTGTGAATCTTGTTTAGAAGGAAAAATGACCAAGAGACCTTTTACTGGAAAAGGTATAAGAGCCAGTCAACCACTAGAGCTAATATATTCGGACGTTTGTGGACCGATGAATGTAAAAGCCCGAGGTTGTTATGCATACTTCGTCACATTCATTGACGATTATTCAAGATATAGGTATGTCTACCTAATGCATCATAAATCAGATACCTTTGAAAAGTTCAAGGAGTATCGTGCTGAGGTTGAGAACCAATTAGGTAAGACAATCAAAACTCTACGATAAGATCATGGAGGGGAATACCTCGACAGAGATTTCGAGGAATTCTTAGTTGAGCATGGGATAGTATCCCAGCTCACAGCACCTGGAACACCACAACAAAATGGCGTTGTAGAAATGAGAAATCGAACCCTACTAGACATGATGAGATCTATGTTTAGTTATAGCTCACTACCTAGTTCATTCTGGGGATATGCACTGCAAACCGCAATGCATATCCTTAATGTAGTTCCATCTAAGTCTGTTCCTAAGACTCCCTTAGAGTTGTGGAATGGTCGTAAAACTAGTTTACGATATTTCCGCATATGGGGGTGTCCAGCACATGTGCTGAAGAATATTACTACAAAGTTGGAGCCACGTTCTTAGGTGTGCCTATTTGTAGGCTGCCCTAAGGAGACTACGTGTGGATTCTTCTACAGCACATGTGCTTAAAGGAATTCCTTAGAAAAAAGTATGAATTTACAAATGAAATGGCTTGGTATTTATAGGCAAAATTTTGCCTCCATCAAATCATCCACCAAATCCATTACTAATTGCTCCACCAAATCCATTATTAATTGCTCTACTAATTGCTTATCATGTTTGGTGGTGATTTGATAATTTTTATTATTTATTTATTAATTTATTTTTTACTTTGAAAATGATTTTAATAATTACACACAACACACGTCTGGCTGGTTCTTCAATTTCGGGCATGAAAGCTTCAGAATTCGAAATTATTTTTTCTTTCAAAGTTGTAGCTCTTTGAGTTTTCTTTAATCTGGAACTTGAATCCGCTCAATCTGGTATCAGAGTAAAAAGTTATGCCCAAAATACGACATATGCGCAAAACTGGAATTTCCAAAACTGCACTTCGTTAAAACCCCCTTTCAAGTTTCCAATCTCCAAAATTAATATGTCAAGTCTAATTTTTGCCTTATTTGACCCACATTTCGTCCTAAATGATTTCATTATGTCCCAATATTGTTTTATCTGCAAAATAAACTAAAACACATCAAAACGTTCATCAAACCCGAGAAGCTAAACAAAATATTAAGTAAAAGGGACGGTAAATATTGATATATTTTCCGCTCATCAAGCATGAGCAATGTTTCACCTTCTCTATAAATAGAGCCCTAATTTCATTCTTATCTACTTTTTGAACCTCCATCCATTTTCATTTTAAGGCAAAACATGGAGTAAATAAAACATTCGTCATCATACACTATTATAATCAAAGCTCACACACTATGCCTTCATATTATTTAATGAGCTCAGAATACTTGGGTTAGAAACTCATATCTTGAATCTTCTTATCTTTTATGAGTGCCCAAGTAAATTGTAAAATTTTCATATTCAAACACTTGAGGTTGGGAAATCCCTTTGTGAATGTGCATATTCAAAAAGGTGATTATTGTAAAGGTTTATAAGTGAGCTTAAAGACAAAACTCATTGTAAAGGTTTAAGAGTGAACTTATAGATAAAACTTTTGTATAAAGGTTTGAAGTAAACTTAGGGGAAAAAACTATTGGTTGCGAGTGAGCCACGGAAAACTCAGTGTAAGTTGAGGATTCACTTAGTGGAAAGCTTCAAGTGCTGCTCGGAGGAGTGGACATGGGCATTATTGGCCGAACCACTATAAATACGGTGTCAATTTTCTATTTCCCTAAACTCTTATATTATTGCAAATTTATTTTATATTTGTATATTATTTTGTGACTTGCATATTGGTAATGTATTGTGATTGAGAAATTGATTGATAAGCTTAATGGTAAAGCTATTGACATAATAGCGTAAAATAGACAAGATTTTTAATTCCATAATTTTATGTCATTATCCAATTCATCCCTCTCTTGGGTATAAAAATTGTTTATTAAGTGTGATTGTAGATAATTTCAATAAATATTACACTAAGAATATAAATTCTGACACCAAAACATACTTAAATGAATCAAGCCCAAAACACATCAAATATGTGAATTCTTTGTTTCTTAAAAATTTATACAAATCTAAGAGGAAAACTTTCACAATCCAAGATACATGACAATTTGGCCTCATCTCATCATCATCAAAGAACATTTAAGATAGCTCACAAAAGATACGGTAATTTCCGGTCCGGGTTTTGCCTTTCCAAAACCAGATCAATTTAACTTACACTGGATTCAGATGAAAACCCGATTTTGTAAAATCCAAGGATGGTGATTAAATTTTAGTTTTTAATATATTAAAAAAATTACCAAACTTGGATTTCATTAAAATAAAAAAAGTAAAACCGGTACGGATAACCAAAATCTGGTTTCAAACCTGAATTTAATATATATAAAGGCTTACCCAGACAAATCTGGGCTTCGGTTTTTGCCCAGATTATATATTTGGTCTATAGCTCTGAACTATGTTTCTTTTGGCTTAAATACATGGATGCAAGGGTTCAGCATGGCCCCAAGGGGTGTGGCTTGGTGGTGAAGGGTCCAGAAACTCACTTTGAAGTTCTGGATTCGAATCCAGGGGGTGCAACTTCTTGTAAGAGCCTGAGGCAGCCGGGGGTTTTACCTGCGCCGCGGCCCAGAATGGGTGGTTTGGTGGCGGGGTTTCCAACGATTTCAAAAAAAAAAAAAAAAAAAAAAAAAAGGGTTCAGCATGGGGAAGCCGCATATTTTGTTCAATAACAACCAATGCTACACAGTGATAAGATTAAGCATATCTATATTATAAAGCACAATGGTGTTTGAGGAAAGAGAGTGCATCCAACGGCTCTCTTTATGTGGCTTAATTAACGGCTCAGATCATTTCATTGGTAATTGGAGGAAAGAGAGTGAATTGATTGATGGAAAGGGTCAAAATTTTCAAATTTTCAAATAAAAAAATAGAAAGTTAAAATAAAATCATTTAATTTTGTAACACCGTGCCGTAGGCACGGGCCAAATACTGTAACACCGTGCCGTAGGCACGGGCATCATTTAATTAAAAAATAAAATCATTTAATTCTGTAATACCGTGTCGTGCCGTAGGCACGGGCATCATTTAATTAAAAAATAAAATCATTTAATTTTGTAATACCGTGCCGTAGGCATGGGCCAAATACTGTAACACCGTGCCGTAGGCACGGGCAAAAACTAGTATATATATATAGTAGAAATGGATATTGATACATCCGGATGTAACATGTTTACACAACAAGTATTTAAAGAAATGGCAAGTGTCGGTGAAAACTGCGACCTATTCCTCCTGTACATGCTTGGTTGTAGTTGCCTTGCCTTGCACGCTTGCTAGTTCCAGCTGCACATTTAGTTGTCATCCATGATCCATCTATACACCATCCTCAATTGGTGGCAATATGCTTAAACATTCAGAGTCCAACCAAGGCTTAAATATTCCTTCATGAGCTATATTCTGAAAATACTTTCCAAATATTTCAATCAGTTAATGCCCTAATTTCGGTTTCAGAATTTTTTTAATCTGCAGGCACTTGAATGAAGGCATCTATGGGATGTGAGTATAAAAATGTTACATCTGCAAAGTCAGAAATGGTCCATCTCGATGAATCATGATTACATGCAAATATTGCAAAATAAAAATCCATACAAGTCCATTTCCAAATTCCTGATATTGACTGCAAATAAATTTATTGCAGTCAAAGGTTCTAGCTGAGCATTTGATTCATACAAGTCCATAAAAGATTCAATCATTCTACGATGGAATATAATTGAAAAAAAAAAAATACAAGATCAGGATATTGGTAACTGCATATTAGCAATTGAAAACTTACTAGACTTTTCACTTTGGCACGTCATACCTTAGAAATGTCATTAAAAGTTGTAAAACTGAAATAATGCACTCACCTGCAAATAATATAAAAATCCACGCAACAGATTCAAAATTCTAAGATTGTTACGTTGAGCCTGATCAATTAATGCTGCAACATCTGAAATATTAGAAACCAATTATTAGGCTTAACAATCTACAAGAAACTATGGTTTTACTGCATAAAACTGATACAAACATTGGGATGTGAAACGACGATACAAGTGATGATGTTAACCAAGAAGACTTTAAGCAATGATGTTAACCAAGAAGACTTTAGGACCAAGCGGAGCAAAGGTGATTTGATGAAAAAGGAATGGAAGACTCGTGAAGATTACACACAGAGGCAGCTTGCTTTAGCACTACTAAAAATGGAATCCTTACAACAATGAAGAGATAGAATTACATCCAAAGGTAATGACATTAGCATGAATTCAAGAATTATCTAGCAATATGAACAATTAGATATTTCGGAGATAACCCAGTTATTTTTAACAAATAATAGAATACTAGGTGAAAATATTAGGCAACATCTAGTATAATTCACTAAATAAAACCCCATTATTTATCATTATTTGAATCGATACGATCAATCTTTCCTTTTTTCAATTTTGTATTATTTATTATCAATTCATCTCACCAAGGATGCTTGGCAACACCGCAACAATAACCAACAACTTGTAGTTACATGATTACATGTACAATCCCGTGATCTTACCATCAACTCCTGTATATTTGCAATTTTTTGAGACAATGGTTTGCACAATTCTATGATGCTGATTGAAATTTCAAAAACTAATAATTTCAGTTTAATAAGCATTATGCTGGAATGTTGAATTATTCTTAAATTGGTAGTGTTGTCAGAATTACGGTGTGCTGTTATTGGTTAGCGAAGAGGAACGTAATTTATATGTATATATCATAAGAAGCATACCCGATATATGTGGAAAAAGAAAAGGCATTTGCAGAGCCTGAGAAAACCATTGCATAAAATAAATAAGCTTACCAGGATACTCATCAAGCAATGATGCTGCTTCTAGCTTACACCTATTGCACTCCTTTCTGTCATAAGGCTTTCGAAGAAATTCTACAAGCTTATCTCTGAATTCATACTGGCTTCTTCTTGTAATAAGCTCTCTGCATTCTTCATCACCTATAGCCACCTTTTTTTATTCGTGAAACAACAAAAACAGTACACAACAAAAAGAGATCAAAACTTTGAAATCAGAAACATACAATATTGATTTTTAAAGAAATAATAGAGTAAATTGAAAAAGAAAATAAGAAGAAAGCAGCAGAGGGAAATGATACATACAAATGAAGCATCATTTGCATCAGAAAATGGATTAAGGTCCAATACAACAACTTCCGAATCAGAATCACTCTCCCTATACACAACTTCTTCATCATCTTCAGGTGCATATACCATTTGTTGACCATTCTTCACAAATTTCATAAATGTTAGAAAGCTTTCATCAGCCAACTCAGACCCTACCCCATGGTTGCACTTGTACTTTGCTGAGCTAGTAGTAACCTTTGGTATGTGCCTTTTACTTGAAGCATCATTTGCATCAGAAAATGGATTAAGGTCCAATACAACAACTTCCGAATCAGAATCACTCTCCATATACACAACTTCTTCATCATCTTCAGGTGCATATACCGTTTGTTGACCATTCTTCACAAATTTCATAAATGTTAGAAAGCTTTCATCAGCCAACTCAGACCCTACCCCATGGTTGCACTTGTACTTTGCTGAAATAGTAGTAACCTTTGGTATGTGCCTTTTACTTGGACAATCATTTTCTGCATTAGAAACGACATCATCAGCTTCCTTTTTTACTTTCTTCTCAACCACTCGTTCCTTTAATTTTTTCCGAGTTCCCATGCTTTCCCTCCTAAAAACATCTCTAAAAGCTCTTCCACTCTCAGCCTTTTCTCTCCTTGCTAAATCATTCAAAATACTCAGGTTCTCATTAGTTTTTCTTCTTGAATTACGGAAAGATCTTCTACTCTCAGTCTTTTCTCTCTTCAACACATCATGCATAATGCTATGGCTCTCATTACTTTTTCTTTTTGATTTACTCCTAAAAACAACATTAATATTATCACCACCATGAAATGAAAATTCAGCCTCTTCTTCCTCCTTGACTTTCCCACCGACATTCTTACTCCTCGACATCGGCCCCATCCTATCTCATAAACAAAAGCCCTTTTCAAATTTCTCAGAAAATTATTCCCCTTGGAAAATGAAAACTCCCCTAAGCAAAAAAGATGACCTTGTTACTGACGCTTCCACTCACCTGCCAAAAAAATACCTAACACAAACAACATCTACAATGCAAAGTTTCTCAAACTATGGCTAAAAAGCATACAGTACGTTTGGGTGAAACCAAAAAATAAAATAAAATAAAGAATTACATTTTCCAGAGTTTTAAATACAAAACAATAATTAAAATTTTCCTGACGATCAAACAGTGGGTAAAGCAGTATAAATTACCTGATGGGAGACCTCAATTGTCAGTGAGAATATATTATATGAACCCTAAAAATAGCAAAAGCTTGAATTGAAAAATGAAGTGTTCAATTTTCCGAGAGAATTTGAGAGTTGTACACAACAGCTTTTGTTTACGACTTACGGTGGATCGATGGAACGATTATAATGAAATATAATCCAATGCCATGTAACCGAAAAAAGCCGAATAGATTGAAGGCAAAAAAAAGAAAAGGATATATATAATATAATATTTTAAAATATTATTTGTTAAATAAACAGTAATAAAATTAAATGTAATGTAACTAACTGCCTTTTAAAAATTATTATGCCCTTTTAATTCAAAAAATGTAACAGAAAAATATTTTAATGTTATTTTTTCAAAATATAAATTTATCTTCAAATATTATATTATTTTTATATTAGGGATCGTCCCCAACCCTTAATTTGAGAGTTCATTTTCAATGGCTTAATTACTTTTTTTGTTATATTAATTTTCATTCTCTTTCATCAATCCAAAAAATAAATTTTAAATATGTTAAATTACATTACACTCCATTTCATCAATTTTTATTATTCTAGATATAACCTTAACGGTTCAACAAAGTAAAAATTAGGAATATTTCACCTATAATTGTAGATCTTTGATGGTCCACAGACCCGAAATTCCGTGTTTATTATAGTCTGGTTGAAATTCTTTAAAATCATATTAAAAGTATTTTTGAAACGTAAAAGTATATTTGAACTTAAAAGAGTCAGTTAAGTAATACTGTCAAATCAGGTCAAACACAATCCCGTACTCAATTTTAATTAATAAAAATATTTTTTTTAATTATATATATTAATTTTTAATTTTGAATACATAAAATTATTATTAAATTTTATAACCCGTGCAGCATGATTCTTGAGACTTGTTCTCTTAACAGTCTAAATGAATCGTCATATAACTTAAACTACTTTGCATAAGAAGATGAGCTCAAAAGAACACAATTCTTTGCCCAACAAATTTCTATAAATAAACATTATGAAATTTGTTGTATATAATAACTACGAAGTGATGACAGTTGTGCTATTTATAGTGATAGTGTTGGTTTCTAATTAGGTCCCAAGATCATGAAATCAAGTAAGAAATTCGTATGAATACATCAAAGAAGTAAGGCGGAATACATACTCACATTGAACGGTTTGATGCTACGAAAAACAAGCCTCTTCTTCCTCCATGGTGAAGCTCGGCAGTGAGCTTCTGAGACAGTGGGCTGCACGTTTTTGGGCTGTGAAACTCCTCCAAGAATCGGCCATTGATGACTCCATTGAAACTCCAAGCTTCAAGCTCCAAAAATGGATTCCAAGCTCATGTGTTAGTTTCCCTATCACCTATGTATAACCCAAGTGTGTGCTAGCACTTCTCTTCTTCCTTGCTTCTCTTCTTGATTCGGTCATACCAAAAATTTGGAGAAGAAATCGGCTCCAAGCCGTGTGAGGAAGAAGGAGGGAAAGAGAGGAGAACGTAAAAAGAGGAGAGAGAGAGATGAAAAGAAAAAGTGTATATGGTTTTTTTTTATATTTTCAAAAAATAATAAAACCATTTACCAAAATCTTTTTACTTTTCCAATTACCAAAAAGTCAAAAAGCAAAAGCCCATTAATGCCTTTTCAACAACCACATCAATCACTCAATCAAGTGACAACTTGTCACATCACTCAAAGTGACATTTGATTTGACGTTTGATGTGACTTGCGATTTGACGCTTGATGTGACATGCGTGCCGCACTCGAATTCGAAATGCGAATGCGCTCGCAAATAATCTCAAGCTCGGGTTCGCTAATTCCAAATTAACGAATTTTCCGTTGCGTCGTAATTAAATGATTACGCCTAGCGAAATCACTATTCACGTCGCTAACGAATTAATTCTAAATTAATTTGTTCGCCCGAATTAAAATCTAATTTTAATTCCACGTCGAAATCGAATTTCACATAATATATCGAATATATTATTTTATCGATTAATTCCAAATTAATCGTTCTCTCTCTTTAATTAATATTTTATCCCAGATAAAATATCTCCGTAATTAATCCGAGATTAATTTTCTCTCTTCTAATTAATCCCTGATTAATAAAAGTGCGAGTCATACATCATCGGTGAATCTTCGGAAAGCGGCCCATGAGATCCCCAGATATGTTGGCAGTAAATACGGTTGTCGGACTATCCGAACACGTAAGTACCTCGTACTACGTTTATACCGATTTACAAGACAAGATTGGCTTCTAGCAATGCGACATGCCTACCCAATTCTCCAGAAATATCCTTATAGGAATATGTGATCTATATCAAGTGTAGTATATCGTAGTATTGCGTATTTCGATTCAGTATCGGATGTTCATGTGCTAGGCCTAGGGCTGGAATTGTGACTGCCCCGTACGAAGCACATATCGGATGTCTGGTTACTAGTCTCTATAATCGGATATACATGACCTTGTCATAATATCCCGATAGCTCGAGCATTTAAGAGAACAAGTTCCGTATCCTATGTGACCATCGTCTCCATATGACTAGAGTGATACTTCCGTCTTGACATCACACCCAACACAGTACGATTCCCAATATACCAAGTATCGGCGTACACAGAACCTATTAAAGCCCTGGACGACCTCAACTAAAGTATATCAATTGTCGTAAGTATTAGCGGTGTAAGTCTCAGGTTAAGACCAAATACACCTACCATGATTGCAGACTCTCATAGACACATAGTCATACTACCAATGGGATTCCGCTGGGGGTCTAGCCAGAGCGAAGCTGTTTCCCGTACCATCGGTAAAACACAACCTCCTATTACACTCGCATGAGTATCCTATACCCAAATATATGAGAACTATGTCGTTGTGCCCTTACAAACGCGCACAAGTGTAATACTAGTCTTTTACGTATTTATCGATATCCAATCTCGATAATACTCTGACTATGAATATTTAATGATTTATCCTTCGTGGACTGATACTGTCTCATATCATTCTCCGTCCAGGAACAAATCATAGGGACCTCTCATCATTTATATATCTAGGTGATCTAATCACAAATGATAAAAGTGCAATCTCCTTTGTCACATAGTTAATTTGTACAACAACACCGTGATCTGTATAAATAGTGACGCTATGGGTCATAATTGTCCAACAATCTCCCACTTGGCCTATAGTCAGTCACTCGAGTCTCTGACACCCGAACTATGTACGGTTAGCTCAAATTGCTGAGAAAAGCTTTCGTCAGCGGATTTGTAAGAATATCATCTTGATGCGATTTATTCGATCATCACATCGCCACGATGTATGATCCGAACGAATCAGATGAATATCGAAGTATGTATCTGGATCGTTGATGAGACCATTAATTCTTTAGCCTGTGCTGACGCCTAGCTCAGCTGCTAACAGAACTATATCTAATCTAATTAGATTTATTATTGACCCAGATGGCTTCTATTGCTGCTTCAGCTGCTGCAATTAACCCGCATTTGTTGTTTATTCGATAACAGTATCTTGCTTGGAAGATTTCCAGCTCACTTGTACCGTTATTCATAACTGTATAGTACCGTTGCGACTTTAATCGTCTTTATCGGTTATTGGAAACTTGCTACAGTGACCCCAGTCACTTCAAGTTCTCATTCTCCATAGACTAAGACAACATCCTTAGTTCTCTAAGATACTAATGGATGTTCTTAACATCAATCCAGTGACTTTCACTCGGATTGGCCTGTTTGTGAATCCATATGCTCAAAGCGTATGAGACACCAGGTCTCGTACATTTTTCAATGTACGCTTTCTCGGAGAGTATTTCGAAAGCCAAGCTTTCGCCGGTAGTTATTTTATGGGAATATCATTCCCAAGAAATGACGTATTATCATAATTTTATAGGACAGCCACTGTCAGTGCGCTCCCACTAACCCTCTTATTTACACAAGAATCATTTTCGTTTTGAATTAAATCATAAATCATTATGATTACATCAAGACGATAATTCCAAGAACCTAATGCTTGCTTTAATCCAATCATGGATTGAATAACAAGCTTTATCCAAATGGATTTACCGTGGCAACAGGTAAAAGGTTGAATCATAATCAACACAATGTTAATAACGATACCTTTCCGTTAAAAGCCTAGCTTTATACGTTGGTATGTTGCCATCCATGTATGTCTTCATTGAAGACTTATATAGTACCAATAGGCACAATACCTTGTGGTACATCAACTAGTATCCAAACTGGTTGATATACATGGAATCCATTTCGGATTATATGACACTTTGCCATTATAGGAGTCGATACATTGTATCACTTCCTCATACGTAATCAGTTGGTATTCCTCAATAAAATGGACATCTTTATGAGGTGAGATCAGAAACCCATACCCCAGGTTGTTTTCTGATTCTTTCCGACCTACGCGATTCTTGTGTATTCGAAGATTATTGGTAATAGTCTCATCCTTGATGAACTATTTATGTTCCATTAAGATTCGGCGCCTTGAACAGTATTACTCCGATTTTCATCGAGTTATACTATCCTCCCACTTACCACTGCATATCGATATTCCTCTTATGAAAACCGCATGGTGAGCAACAATCTAATTGTTCTCCTGTGAGGTGTATAAGTACTATACTTATGTTATCCCTAGGATAACCTACATTTGGTACTTTTCCTATTTGGGTTTTAGTTTGGTATCATCCAAACATATGCCTGGCATTCCCAAATATTCAGGAATGTGAAACCCAATTTCTTTTCCCGTTCATATCTAATATGTTATCTGTCAAACAGATTATTATGGAACCTTATTCAAAATAAGTTCTTGCACTGTTTAAAGCTTATCCGTTGAAGGAAATGGTAGCTCAGAGCGACTCGTGATTAACCTTATTATGTCTAACAAAATTCGGTTAATCCTGTTCAGACACACCGTCAAACTGACGTGTTTCGGGAGGAGTCATAATTGAAAGAATATTATACTCTTTCAAGTATATTAGAAACTTATTGTTTAAGTATTTTCCATTACGGTCTCATCGTGACGGTTTAATACTTTAGCCGATCTGTTTGTCTATTTCGTGTCGAAACTCAAAAGTTTCCGATTTGTGTTCTTCAAAAGAATCACATAACCATATGCGATGCCACATCCGTAAAGGTCACGAAATATTCATATTCACATCTAGCCTAACTAGACATGGGCCCACTTGCTTCACTATGAAGCAGGGCTAACAGGTCAGTGGCATTTACAATTTTACCAAGTAAATGTGTTTTATGCACTTTGCCCAATAAACTAGATTCGTAGACTTTATTTGAATAGAATCAAATTAGTCCTAGTACTCACTTTTCGAAAGTGTGGATATACGATTCTTGTTTAATAGTGTCCCTGACAACTATGCCACAATTAGTTTCTTCTGATCAAATCAGTTTGAGCTTATCTATTTGTCATCTTGTATATTTGAGATATTATTTATATTCAAAATATAAATGTTGTTATTCACATCTAATGTGTTTATCTCAATATCATCTTTATATAATGAAACACTTTAGTGTTCTAGAATATAAAGGTTCACCCGCAGCGGGTCAAACGCGATATAGAGATAATGTTTCTAGTCTAACTAGTTACATTATAACAGTTTCTTAATTTAAGTATTAACCCGAAGGTAGTTCCTAAATTCAGGTATCTAAGGTTAAAACAGCGACTTTCATCTCATTTTCAATTCGCAGATAAATCTCTATTGAAGTCAGTATCCTGTTCAAAACAGATTCTGAACATCAATATATATTTATGTACCACACTAAGTATTTAAAATCCAATTTAATACTAGTAGTGAACATAATTATGACAACCATATTTGAAGTCAGAGCCTTGCTCGTCTTCAATTCCTTCATGTCTGCTTTGTCCAAACGGCAGTCACGCTTCCGTGATCATGTTTGCCACATTTGGGCAGAAATTCTGGATATGTCCTTTATCTTCCCAGAAGATTATAATGATTTTGCCTTTGCTATTTTCAACATTCCAGTAGCCTTTGGCCAAGTCTCGGGTTTCTAGAATATCGAAGTAAGGTGCGCCTTGCGCTACTTGCCTAATTGCAAAATTTGACTTTATCTGCTTGAGATTAGTCAATTAATTCTCCAAGAATTATTTATTGCAATTTTAGTATTTCAAAAGATCTAAAATAGATCCATGAAAATCCTTCAATTTCATTATCATACTTTAAGGATCTAATTCTTAATTATGATTCAGAAATTAAGGAGTTTACTGCGACAAGCTTAATGGATTAAGCGCTAAAGTTTTCATTACATGAATATTCCAAATATTATGTTCCACTTATTTGCTTAACTCCAAGCTTAGGCTTAATATGTTATTTTATCAAATAAAGTAACATATTAGTTTCCAGAACCATCCTGAAACTTATTCTCATTTTGAAAATTAAACCATTTAAATACATTTTCCCCAGGATTATGTTTTAAATGTCAATCTTTCAATTATATCTTGATTCTAATAGTCCAACTATTTAATCAACGATTTGTGGTACTATGTATTATATTGATTATTATAGTCCAACTATACAATCAAATATAATTTAAATTAATTAACCTCAATTACATTGATTATTATAATCCAATTATAAAATCAACTGTAAATTGAAATTAATTAATTCAAATATATTGATTACTATAATCCAATTATATAATCAACTATAATACAGTCCAACTGCTTAATTAAAACAACAATTTAAATATTAGTCCAACTAACATTTAATCTAACGACGAAATAATTTATGATTGAGCGCGTATGACGAGTAATTGAACGAATATTGCAAATTCAATTCTTGCCTCCCACTATTTTTCGGCGAGCCTCTAACCCTCTGTCGAGTACTCGGGAAACCGCGTTTCCTAGTGGGCTAGGATCCTGTTAAATATCACACAATCTTGACTTTGGCCAACAAATTGTATGATAATTAACTAGGTGGATCTCTAAGATTAATTGGATCTAATCCAATTCCTAGATCCGGTAGGGGGACATCCATGTCCAAAACATATATCTTATATATGCCAATACATCCAATGTATTACCTAACCTTTTTCCTCTGAATCAACTAAGCCTTGGCTTTGGCACAACAAACTTAGTGATCCCAGTTAAGCGCGACCCATTGACCATGGAAAGCTTCGTAATCAATGTCGATGGATAAGAAGTGGTCTTGACTTTGGCCAACAAACCACAACTTGGACATGACACTGATATGGAATAAAGCCTTCGTGATTCAAACACATATTCGACAAACAAATGCCTTGACTTTGGCCAACAAACCAATGCCGTCTCGGATCTTGAGTGAGAATCACTCAATGGAAGGAAATACGCTTAATATTGAACGAGGGTTTTTCGCGTGCAAATTGGCAACCAATTTATTATCTTTGTTAAGGTCTCATCCTCATACACCCTTAAACATGCATTCTAAACACATAATAAAACGCATATGAAATAAAATAATAATGATATGCGGATGGATACTTTACATTGATCCTAGATCAAATCTCTCATTTTCTCTCTCCAACTAGCACATGTATTTACTTCTACCCGTTACACTACACTTCTAAAGAAACCTCATTTACATTGAGGGCAATAAGTGAGAAGAGAATACAAAGAGTATAAAGGTGATAAGGCTGGACACGCATGTCCAATTAATAAATCAAATTTATTACAACAATTTCTAAAATTGCCCCACCCATCTAATATCCATCCGATATACATTATTCATGCATCGCAACCATGTATTCATACAAGCATGTTATCAATCAATCTAATCCAATTAATTAATATGATAATTAGTGATCATCCAATGTTCAAACAACGATTTGATTTTTGCTCGAGTCAAACTCGTTTTGCGAATAAGTACTCAAAGTACGAATTCTTGAATTAAATTAAACTACAAAATTAAATCCAATTCAATTTGTATTTAATTCTAATTCGCTATTTAATTCCAAATTAAATATTACACTTTAATAATGAACTTTTACGACTTAAATTCCAAATTTAATCGCAACGGGCCTCAAAGCCCGATTAACATCTAATGTTTATTTAATTAAAGTCCAATGGGCTTTTAATTAATTTTTTAAGGCGTGGACTTTTGGTCAAATCGGGTCAAACCGATAACCAAAGTCCAATCCGGGAGTTACCCCATAAGCCTTTAAATTAATTTTGGCCCATTAGGCCCAATTAAATAATTAAGGTCCATTAAGTCATAATTGGACTTTTGGATTCGGTTTTGGGCCCAATTCGATCCAACCAAATTGGCCTAAACCTAACTTGGTACAACCAAGCTCAAAAGCCCAATTACAACCTTTAAGGCCCAATTTCCAAAAACAAGCCCAAATTAATTAACTTATAAAATTCCAAATTCCATAATTAATTAACCTAAGTGTAATACACAATTAAACACCCAATTAATATTTCTAAAACATCAATTAGCATAATTAATCATGCACTTTTACAACAAATAGTGTCCAACACATATTTATCAAAATCAAACCCATTTTACATGCTTAAAGTCTCGGCAATTAGGGGTTTTTTCAATCTGATTCGGTTTCAATCCAATTGAATCCACAATCATCATTTTCCAAATCAATTGAACTCATCCAATGAATCAAAAACAAAAAATCACAATGAATTTCATGTTACTTGAATTCGGCCAAGCCTACTTTTAAAGGGAAAATTGTTCCAAATCAAAATTCAATCTAATTGAACTTCAAATCAATATAACCCACTTGTTTTAAGTCATCCAATGATCAAAAAATAAAAAAATCACCAAGATATTAGGGTCTCAATTTTCGGCCATGCCCAAAAATTTGGGGAAAAATGGATCCAATCCAATTTCATGAATTGATCATGCACAACTTCAATTAATCAACATACAAGCATACTTAATCAATCAATTTAACCAAATCATGCTTCAATTGATTTTACCCAATTTAAAACCCTAAATTTTTCATGCTTGATTAAAGCTCATAGATACCATTGTTGGTTTCTAATAAGGTCCCAAGATCATGAAATCAAGCAAGAAATTCGCATGAATACATCAAAGAAGTAAGGCGGAATACATACTCACATTGAACGGTTTGATGCTACGAAGAACAAGCCTCTTCTTCCTCCATGGTGAAGCTCGGCAGTGAGCTTCTAAGACAGTGGGCTGCACGTTTTTGGGCTGTGAAAGTCCTCCAAGAATCGGCCATTGATGACTCCATTGAAGCTCCAAGCTTCAAGCTCCAAGAATGGATTCCAAGCTCATGTGTTAGTTTCCCTATCACCTATGTATAACCCAAGTGTGTGCTAGCACTTCTCTTCTTCCTTGCTTCTCTTTTTGATTCGGTCATACCAAAAATTTGGAGAAGAAATCGGCTCCAAGCCGTGTGAGGAAGAAGGAGGGAAAGAGAGGAGAACGTAAAAAGAGGAGAGAGAGAGATGAAAAGAAAAAATGTATATGTTTTTTATATTTTCAAAAAATAATAAAACCATTTACCAAAATCTTTTTACTTTTCCAATTACCAAAAAGTCAAAAAGCAAAAGCCCATTAATGCCTTTTCAACAACCACATCAATCACTCAATCAAGTGACAACTTGTCACATCACTCAAAGTGACATTTGATTTGACGCTTGATGTGACTTGCGATTTGACGCTTGATTTGACTTGCGTGCCGCACTCGAATTCGAAATGCGAATGCGCTCGCAAATAATCTTGGGCTCGGGTTCCTAATTCCAAATTAACAAATTTTCCGTTGCGTCGTAATTAAATGATTACGCATAGCGAATTAATTCGTTCACGTCGCTAACGAATTAATTCTAAATTAATTCGTTCGCCCGAATTAAAATCTAATTTTAATTCCGCGTCGAAATCCAATTTCATATAATATATCGAATATATTATTTTATCGATTAATTCAAAATTAATCGTTCTTTCTCTTTAATTAATATTTTATCCCAGATAAAATATCTCCGTAATTAATCCCAGATTAATTTTCTCTCTCTTCTAATTAATCCATGATTAATAAAAGTGCGAGTCATACATATCGGTGAATCTTCGGGAAGCGACCCATGAGATCCCCGGATATGTTGGCAGTAAATACGGTCGTCGGACTATCCGAACACTTAAGTACCTCGTACTACGTTTATATCGATTTACAAGACAAGATTGGCTTCTAGCAAAGCGACATGCCTACCCAATTCTCCAGAAATATCCTTATAGGAATATGTGATCTATATCAAGTGTAGTATACCGTAGTATTGCGTATTTCGATCCAGTATCAGATGTTCACGTGCTAGGCCTGGGGCTGGAATTGTGTCTGCCCCGTACGAAGTACATATCGGATGTTTGGTTACTAGTCTCTATAATCGGATATACATGACCTTGTCATAATATCCCGAAAGCTCGAGCATTTAAGAGAACAAGTTCCGTATCCTATGTGACCATCATCTCCATATGACTGGAGTGATACTTCCGTCTTGACATCACACCCAACTGATGAGTGGTATTTATACCACTATTTCCCACTCATTTTACCTAATGTTTTGTATTGTTTCTCGAGATTTATGAACGTTTTGATGTGTTTTGTTGTTATTTTGTAGATAAATAAAGTTTGGACAGCACTGGAGGCAATTTGGGGCAAAACCGGACAAAAATGCGTCAACAGGAATATTTTCGTCTTCTACGCGTCGCGACGCTGGATCATTGCGCGCCGCGACGCCCAGCATGCGCCGGTTTTGCTAAAATACGCCGGGTCAACGGGTCAGAATCTGAAAATTTTGACTTTGCTAACGTGCGCCGTCCACGTGTCAACATCTCAACGGACTTGCTAATGTGCGCCGGTGCCACGTGTCAAGATCTGACGCTGCCGACAATCGCCCTCCACACGTCAGCGTGACGTCATCAATGACATCATAAACAGTGCCACATCATCAGTGTGACGTAAGTAATGACGTCATGAACAGTGCCACGTCATCGGATAAGATCTGAGCCGACAAATCAGCAAGTGACACATGTCACTGTAGCGAGCGTCGCGACGCGTAACTGTTACAGAGTCGCGACGCCCAGATCCTATCGACGCCTATAAATTGAGCTCGAGATTTCAGAATTGGATATACCTTCCTCTCTCTTCAATTCCTTCTAAAGAGAGAGTTTCTCTCTCTAAAACTCTTTAGTTTTTAGTTTTTTTTTTAGTTTTGTAAATAATTTTAATTACGTTTTGTAATAATAGTAATTTAATTTTTACTTTTTACTTTCTTTTACAGTTTTTACTATTTACTTTTTACTTTTTACAGTTTCTACTATTTATATGAGGTAACTTCCTTTTACTATGGTGAAATGTAATTCTTTTACTATTACTACTTAGATTATTCTCCCATAATTATAATATATTCAATGTTTTTAATTGGACTTAATGAGGATACCGCCAGATTGGTCGGTTGGTAATTTAATTCCGCCTATATGGCTGGTTGTTTTCATTCCGCCTTTATGGCTGGTTATTTTGATTCCGCCTTTATGGCTGGTTGTTTTTAAATTGACTTAATCAGGTTACCGCCTATATGGCTGGTTGGTAATGTTTTGCAAAGTTTATATTATATTATGGGAGAAATCTAAATAGTATTTAGTAAAAGTTAATTCCTTTCACCTTAGCAATTTTATTTTATTTTATTTTTTTAGCTTTCACTTTATGTCTTTTACTTTTAAGCTTTTACTAGCCTTAGTCATGTGTTAGTTATTTAGGGGTTGTGATAACTTTTACTATCACCGGTTTATAAGGGGTTAAATTATAGTTTGGGTATTATAAAGATTTATTTATTGAGTCTTCACCTTAAAGCCTTTTTATTAACTGGCCATTAATAAAATTGATTAGGTAAACTTAAAATGAACTAGACATATGGATTTTAAGTTTAAGACCTTAGACTCAATAGCCCACGATCTTCCTTGAGGATAGATAACCCTTTAATAGATTTCCTTACAGGATAGGAATATACCTGTCGGGCGGGGGTAGCCATAATTGGAACTTGAACTTAATGAATCTAGGTAATTTGGTTGACATAGACATATGGTTCAATTGGATTATACTAGGTATTTGTGTCTGACCATCGACAGAGGCTTACACATAATTTAGTGTTCCAGGTTAATAAATCAATATATTACCAACTTTAAGATAACCACTTCATCTTGAAAATGATATTAAAAGAAATCACAACCTTAGATCTTTGAATCTTTTATTTTCCTTAGTATTTTCTTTTATCTTTTTATTTATTTATTTAGAAAATCTTTAATCAACCAAATCAATCAATCAATCAATTCTATTCTCCCTTTAATTAGATATTTGTAAATAAATAGATTCAATAATTAATAACAACAGTAGGAATTAAGTCCTCGTGGGATCGATATTTTTATACTACTTGAACGATACGTGCGCTTGCATTATACGTGTGTGTTTACGCCGGAGAGCTGTCTGTTCTTTGAACATGTGAATCAATTGATCTTCCTCTGATGGTTCTGGTTGTTGATGAAGATCGCATATGGATGGTGGATAAGATGGAAAATGTGGTTCTGTGAAATGTAATGGCTCGTCATACCATGAAGGATCTTGATAGTTCTGCCACCCTGGATGGTAGTTGTATTCGCAATAATCGCTTGGGTGGTTACCTTTACATATGTCACATCTCCACATTGAGTTCTGATGAGCAAATGTAGTATTGCTTGATTCTGGCATCCAGTGATAATTATTGGGCTCGACAACAGGCCTCAGAAAACCGGACTGTTGCTCCCAGATTTGGGGTGTATCTTCTTGTAAAGAACGTAGTCTTTCAATCTCCCAGTAATGTTCCATTTTTAAGTCACCTGAAATCGAAAGAAAGAAATAAAAATTACAGATAAAAATAAAGAAAATTAGATACAAGTAAATTAGATAGCTTCAAAATTAACAACTCAAGAAATATAAATACCCGGCAACGGCGCCAAAAACTTGACCGGCGTAAACACACACGTATAACGCAAGCGCACGTATCGTTCAAGTAGTATAAAAATATCGATCCCACGAGGACTTAATTCCTACTGTTGTTATTAATTGTTGAATCTATTTATTTACAAATATCTAATTAAAGGGAGAATAGAATTGATTGCTTGATTGATTTGGTTGATTGTAGATTTGATAAATAAAAAGATAAAAGAAAATACTAAGGAAAATAAAAGACACAAAGTTCTTAAGGTTGTGATTTCTTTTAATATCATTTAAAAGATGAAGTGATTATTTTATGTTTGTGTAATAAATCAGTTTACTAACCTGGAACACTAAATTATGTAAAAGCCTCTTCCGATGGTTAACTACAAATACCCAGTATAACCCAATTGAACCATATTCCTATGTCAACCACATTACCTGGATTCATTAAATTTAAGTTCCAATTATGGCTACCCTCGCCCGACAGGTATATTCCTATCCTGTAAGGAAATCTATTAAAGGGTTATCTATCCTTAAGGAAGATCGTGGGCTATTAAGTCTAAGGCTGAAACCTAAAATCCCTATGTCTAGTTCATTTTAGATTTACCATATCAATCTTATTGGTGATCAGACAATAAGAAGCATTAAGCTTAAGACTTAATAAGTAAACCTATAAATTACCCAAACTATAAAATAATCCCTTATAAACTAGTGATATTAAAAGTCATCACAACCCCTAGATAACTAACACATAACTAGGGCTAGTAAAGACATAAAGTAAAAATACTGAAAAGTAAAATAAAATAAAATGTTAAGGTAAAAGGAATTATTTCTACTATTACTTATTTAGATATCTCCCAGTAAAATAATATATAAACTTGTGATTAATACCAACCAGCCATAAAGGCGGAACCAAAATAACCAGCCATAAAGGCGGAACCAAAATAACCAGCCATAAAGGCGGAATATAAGTTTTATTACCAACCGACCAATCTGGCGGTATCCTGATTAAGTCAAATTTAAATAGTAAATATATTATTTTTAAGGGAGATTAATCTAAATAGTAATAGTAAAAGAAATTACCTTTCACCCGAACATAAGGAAATTACCTCATCATGGTGAATAGTAAAAACTGTAAAAAGTAAAAAGTAAATTGTAAAAATTGTAAAAAGTGAAAAGTAAAAATTAAATTACTATTATTACAAAAAGTAATTAAAATTATTTACAAAACTAAAAGATAAAAAATAAAAACTAAAAAATTAAAGATTCTAGAGAGAGAAGCTCTCTCTTTAGACAGATTTGAAGAGAGATGATGGGACATTGAATTCTGAAATCTCGAGCTCAATTTATAGGCGTCGATAGGATCTAGCTGTCGCGACTCTGTAACAGTTCCGCGTCGCGACGCTCGCTACAGTGACACGTGTCACTTGCTGATTTGTCGGCTCAGATCGTATCCGATGACGTGGCACTGTTCATGACGTCATTGCTTACGTCACACTGATGATGTGGCACTGTTCATGACGTCATTGATGATGTCACGCTGACGTGTGGAGGGCGATTTTCGGCAGCGTCAGATCTTGACACGTGGCACCGGCGCACATTAGCAAGTCCGTTGAGATGTTGACACGTGTCACGGCGCACGTTAGCAAAGTCAAACTTTTCAAATTCTGACCCGTTGACCCGACGCATTTTAACAAAACCGGCGCATGTTGGGCGTCGCGGCGCGAAAAGCTCCAGCGTCGCGACGCGCAGAAGATGAAAATATTCCTGTTGACGCATTTTTGTCCGATTTTGCCCCAAATTGCCTCCAGTGCTGTCCAAACTTTATTTATCTGCAAAATAACAACAAAACACATCAAAACGTTCATAAATCTCGAGAAGCAATACAAAACATTAGGTCAAATGAGTAAGAAATAGTGGTATAAATACCACTCATCACACCCCCAAACCTAACATTTTACTAGTCCTCGAGCAAAACAGAAAATAAAATAACATGAAAATTAAATTTAACTAAGCCACTTTCGTAGGGATCACGGTTGCATTTAGCATATGCAACAAGCCTTTAAACCCCTAGGTGTCCCTAGTGGACGAGTTGTAGTCTCGTGAGGGCTTACAGCAATGATACCCACAAACATTTTACAAAAGTAAAAAAGTAGTAAAACTAATGCACACAAAAGCAAAAAGACAAGCGAAAAGAGAATAAAGAAAGTTAGTGACTAATCAGGTGAAAATTCTACTCCAAGTTACTAGTTGTTTTGTTTCTTTCTAAATTACCGAATAAGTAAATTCTCCGATTATTTTTACCATTCTCCATATATACAGCCAATAAAATATTAATCAACTCATTTTTGCCCACAACAGTCATAAGTGCAGTTGATAAGAGAGTAATATTTTTGTCCTAAAGTTCTATCAGATTTCACACCTTTTTGTAGCAATGGAATAATTTTCTGATTTTTCTGATTTTTTCTTTGATTTTTTCTCTATTTTTTATTTATATACAATACCTTCCGTCTATGTAGCGAGCTTTGGGTCGGTGGCTCCCAAACCAGTTGGTTTTAGGGCACCAGGTGTTAAGACACCCCTACGAACTTAATCACTCAGACTTCAGATATATATATTTTTGCAGCATCTTCGATCCATGTAACGAGCTTTGGGCCAATGACTCCCAAACCAGTTGGTTTTAGGGCACTAGGTGTTAAAACATCCTTATAGACTTAATAACTCGGATCTCGGACGTTTTTTTTTTTTTTTTTTTTTTTTTACTCCATCACTATTTAGAGATACTTCCTCCAATTAAACTATAGCACGGAATATTACAAACTTTTCAATTTTAGCTCATGACTGTATGTTTCCATGTATGTTGATAATACTTGCCAACTGAGCATATGAAGATCCATTTTAGTCCGTTTTAAGGAGAATTCACAAATTAAATAATTTAAAAGGAAATAAACAAAAATTAACTTGTTTAAAAAATAAATGGTTTGAGATACGTATCAGGAGTGAAAACTCCTTACTCAGCTACCTCTAACCAATTTCACCTTTTTAGTCAAAACAAAAACACAAAAATGCAAAATATTTTTATAATTTTTGAAAATTTTTCAATTTTTTTTTTCGAAAAATTTTGGACTAAAAATAAAAACAACATACAAACTAAAAACAAGGTACTAATCAACTAATTTCCTCCCCCAAACCTAAATGAGACATTGTCCCCAATGTCTTAAACAGTAAAATGAGAGTTAGAAGGTTGTACCTGGTTAGCTGAAATCTACAGGAAATTAAAGGTTAAGATCCAGATTAATTCGACGCCTCTTACCACGATCGTCCTCGGACCAATTTATCTTCGATAGGATAGGGTCAACTTGTGGTTCATAGGCTATGAGTTGGTCTATTAGATCCGGAGCAAGTCTGGCAATGAAGAGGAGTTCTTTCATAGGTTTTTATACGAACCCATTTCTCCGAGCATCATCAAGAAACACACAAAGAAAATCATAAAATCCATCAACGTTGAGTAGTCCAAGCGGTTTCTGGTGTATGTTCAGGTTCGCCCAAGATAGAACTATAAAAATTTCCTCCAATGTGCCCAAACCACCTGGCAAAGCGATAAAAGCATCAGCACGGTTAATCATTTCTACCAGACGTTCAGACATACCTGGCACGATTAGTTCCTCTCCGTTTGATGATCCAATAAGATTTGCCTCTGCCAAGGGTTTTGGGACGATTCCCAAAATGTGACTGCCTCCTTCCTGTACGGCCTTTGAAACGATCCCCATAAGTCCGAGATTGCCTCCGCCATATATTAAGTGCATATTCCTTGCAGCTAATACTCGACCTAACTCATGTGCTGCTTCTATGTATTGTGGTTTAGTACCAATAGTACTACCGCAAAACACACAGATGTTTTCAACTCGTCTTCTTGAGGTGGCTTCCATTTTTCTATGTATTTCTTTCTCAAATTAGGATGCCTTCAAAAGTGCAATGACGGGCTGAATTTATAGTACCTGAAAAAGGGTGAGTAATAATAGCACTAATATCTTCCAAAAGACGATTGTTAGCTAAACAACAAAAGAAATCGTGAAAGGTCAAAAAGTCTGGATCCTGTCTACGAAAATAAAGATAATTACAACAGAAAAGCGAATCAAAGCAATAATTAAGGTAACAGAATTGTGTATGCAATACGCCACTCGCTTAGTATAAATTCATTAGAATGCGTCTCAAGATTTCATTCCTTATTCAGCCATTGCTAATGAATTGTTTCTCATCTTTGATTGCCAAACACAATTCCTTCTATCTTAAAATGCTTCGTTTGTGCCTTTCCCTACAAAAATAACACACAAAATTAAAAAGTTCACACAAAATATGAAAAAAAATCACAACAAATTGCATGGGTTGCCTCCATGCTAGCGCTGAATTTTTCGTCTTCAGCCAGACGTGACTAAAATTCATCTGTTAAGGAGGTTTCAATGTCGTTTTGGATGTCCGATTAAAGACAATCCTGTGAGCGTTGCTTTTGAAGGGTCTCTTCCAACGGTAAAGTGGCAAAAAGAGTTTTGTCTCATTCAATGCTCGTGCCACCTTTTTGACTTTTGTTGCTCCAGTGGTTCCTGAAAAGAAAGAAAGAAAATCAGGAGGTCTCGTATGGTGCTTGACTTGAAATGGAGGTTCCATTCTGTCAAGTTTCTGGTTGATATCTTTGATTTGTACTCCCCAAAACAGCGATGTTTTTCCTGAATGCTCTGGATCTTTATTAAGGTCAAACATTTGCTCCTCCATTTGCTCTGCTTCTTGTTCCACCTTTTCTTCACAGATGTGTTTGAAAATTTCTGCATTCAGCTCTTCATCTGTCATCTGTGAAATACATGCATCAGAATTTTCAACCTGAGGATGAAAAGAAATGTCAGATTTTAGGTCTTCATCCTCTGATCTGGGTGAAATGATTGGCTCAGGTAGATCTTCATCAAACATTTGTGCAATGGAATCTCCAAGATCTTCATTTTGAGGCTTGAAAGTTTGATCCTCCGTTGTTGGAGCAGTTGGTATAAATGGATCAGCTTCCTCCTCGTCAGAGTCGGAATAATAAAAATCAAATCGAGACTTTGCTGGTTCGGGCTCCTGAACTGATACCTCTGATTCTTGATACTGCTCAGCCTCATCCTCTGTTATGATGTCATGATGAATCTGAGGATATTCGAAGGCTTCTTCAGTATTGTTTGAATTTGCTTCGTGAGATATTTGATTCAGGTTATCTGTTAATTGTCTAATTTGATCTGTCATCCTCTGTATAGACACCGTTTGACTCTGAATTTGTGCATCAAATCGAGCTGTCTGTTCTTTGAACATGTGAATCAATTGATCTTCCTCTGATGGTTCTGGTTGTTGATGAAGATCGCATATGGATGGTGGATAAGATGGAAAATGTGGTTCTGTGAAATGTAATGGCTCGTCATACCATGAAGGATCTTGATAGTTCTGCCACCCTGGATGGTAGTTGTATTCGCAATAATCGCTTGGGTGGTTACCATTACATATATCACATCTCCACATTGAGTTCTGATGAGCAAATGTAGTATTGCTTGATTCTGGCATCCAGTGATAATTATTGGGCTCGACAACGGGCCTCAGAAAACCGGACTGTTGCTCCCAGATTTAGGGTGTATCTTCTTGTAAAGAACGTAGTCTTTCAATCTCCCAGTAATGTTCCATTTTTAAGTCACCTGAAATCGAAAGAAAGAAATAAAAATTACAGATAAAAATAAAGAAAATTAGATACAAGTAAATTAGATAGCTTCAAAATTAACAACTCAAGAAATATAAGTCCCCGGCAACAGCGCCAAAAACTTGACCGGCGTAAACACACACGTATAACGCAAGCGCACGTATCGTTCAAGTAGTATAAAAATATCGATCCCACGAGGACTTAATTCCTACTGTTGTTATTAATTGTTGAATCTATTTATTTACAAATATCTAATTAAAGGGAGAATAGAATTGATTGCTTGATTGATTTGGTTGATTGTAGATTTGATAAATAAAAAGATAAAAGAAAATACTAAGGAAAATAAAAGACACAAAGTTCTTAAGGTTGTGATTTCTTTTAATATCATTTAAAAGATGAAGTGATTATTTTATGTTTGTGTAATAAATCAGTTTACTAACCTGGAACACTAAATTATGTAAAAGCCTCTTCCGATGGTCAACTACAAATACCCAGTATAACCCAATTGAACCATATTCCTATGTCAACCACATTACCTGGATTCATTAAATTTAAGTTCCAATTATGGCTACCCCCGCCCGACAGGTATATTCCTATCCTGTAAGGAAATCTATTAAAGGGTTATCTATCCTTAAGGAAGATCGTGGGCTATTAAGTCTAAGGCTGAAACCTAAAATCCCTATGTCTAGTTCATTTTAGATTTACCATATCAATCTTATTGGTGATCAGATAATAAGAAGCATTAAGCTTAAGACTTAATAAGTAAACCTATAAATTACCCAAACTATAAAATAATCCATTATAGACTAGTGATATTAAAAGTCATCACAACCCCTAGATAACTAACACATAACTAGGGCTAGTAAAGACATAAAGTAAAAATACTGAAAAGTAAAATAAAATAAAATGTTAAGGTAAAAGGAATTATTTCTACTATTACTTATTTAGATATCTCCCAGTAAAATAATATATAAACTTGTGATTAATACCAACCAGCCATAAAGGCAGAACCAAAATAACCAGCCATAAAGGCGGAACCAAAATAACCAGCCATAAAGGCGGAATATAAGTTTTATTACCAACCGACCAATCTGGCGGTATCCTGATTAAGTCAAATTTAAATAGTAAATATATTATTTTTAAGGGAGAGATTAATCTAAATAGTAATAGTAAAAGAAATTACCTTTCACCCGAACATAAGGAAATTACCTCATCATGGTGAATAGTAAAAACTGTAAAAAGTAAAAAGTAAATTGTAAAAATTGTAAAAAGTGAAAAGTAAAAATTAAATTACTATTATTACAAAAAGTAATTAAAATTATTTACAAAACTAAAAGATAAAAAATAAAAACTAAAAAATTAAAGATTCTAGAGAGAGAAGCTCTCTCTTTAGACGGATTTGAAGAGAGAGGATGTGACACTGAATTCTGAAATCTCGAGCTCAATTTATAGGCGTCGATAGGATCTGGGCGTCGCGACTCTGTAACAGTTCCGCGTCACGACGCTCGCTACAGTGACATGTGTCACTTGCTGATTTGTCGGCTCAGATCTTATCCGATGACGTGGCACTGTTCATGACGTCATTGCTTACGTCACACTGATGATGTGGCACTGTTCATGACGTCATTGATGACGTCACACTGACGTGTGGAGGGCGATTGTCGGTAGCGTCAGATCTTGACACGTGGCACCGGCGCACATTAGCAAGTCCGTTGAGATGTTGACACGTGTCACGGCGCACGTTAGCAAAGTCAAACTTTTCAAATTCTGACCCGTTGACCCGGCGCACTTTAGCAAAACCGGCGCATGTTGGGCGTCGCGGCGCGAAAAGCTCTAGCGTCGCGATGCGCAGAAGATGAAAATATTCATGTTGACGTATTTTTGTCCGGTTTTGCCCCAAATTGCCTCCAGTGCTGTCCAAACTTTATTTATCTGCAAAATAACAACAAAACACATTAAAACGTTCATAAATCTCGAGGCAAGCAATACAAAACATTAGGCAAATGAGTAAGAAATAGTGGTATAAATACCACTCATCAATTGTGTGAGTCAGTCCCGACCCTAGATCTTTGAGTCTTTTCTTTTATTTTCCTTAGTATTTTCTTTTGAGTTTGTGTTATTTTAATTAGCAAATCCACATTCAACCAACAAAAGCAATCATTCTCTTCTCCATATAATTAGATACTTGTAAATAAATAGTATCAATAATTAATAACAACAGTAGGAATTAAGTCCTCGTGGGATCGATATTTTTATACTACTTGAATGATACATGCACTTGCGTTATACGTGTGTGTTTACGCCGGTCAAAATCTTACAAGCAAGATACTGTTGTCGATTCAACAATAGCGGATTATATTGCTGCTGAGCAGCGAGCCAGCAGAAGAAACATTTTGGATCAATAAAATTCATAATTAGCTTAGGAGTAGTTCTGTTAGCAGCTGAGCTGGGCTATAGCGCAGGCTAAAGAATTATGGTCTCATCAACGATCCAAGTATGTACTTCGACGGTTTTATCTGAATCTTGAGATCATACATCGTGGCGATGTGATGATCTAATAAATCGCATCAGATGATAACCTTGCAGATCCGCTGACGAAAGTGATATCTCAGCATAAGCATGAGCGACCCGTATATAGTTCAGTTGTTGGACACTTGAGTCATTGGCTATAGGCCAAGTGGGAGATTGTTGGACAATTATGACCTATGACATCACTATTTTGTAAAGGACATGGTGTTCTTGTTCAAAATTAACTATGTGACAAAGGAAATTGCTCTTTTATCATTTGTAATTTGATTACCTGGATATATAAATGATAAAAGTCCATATGATTAGTACTGATTAATAAGATATGAGACAATGTTAATCCACGAAAGGTTTAATCATTAAATATCCCTAGTCGTAGTATTATCGAGACTGGACATCGATAATGCGGAATAGACTAGTGTTACACTTATGCGCGTTATGGAAGCTTAACGACATAGTTCTCGTATATTTTAGTACATGATACTTATGCAAGTGTGATAGGAGGTTATGTTTACCGATGGTACGGGAACAGCTTCGCTCTGGATAGACCCCTCGGAATCCCATTGGTAGACCCGGCCGGCGGTTCGGTTCGGTTCCGAACCAGAACCGAACCGTCCGGTTCCACATAAAAGTGGAACCAGAACCGGAACCGAACCATTCGGTTTCGGTTCCAACCGTTTTTTTTGCTTTATTGAAAATAAAAAATTGAGATTGATAAATGATATAATTTAAATTATGAATTTGAATTTATTATATTATATAATTACATTAAATTACAAATAAAATTCTTATCTAAAAAATAAAAAAAATATATATTATATAAATTTAAACCGATTCCAACCGGTTCGGCTAGGGTAGGAACCCTAACTGAACGGTTAGGTTCCGGTTCGGTTCAGAAACCGGACTGGAACCATCCGGTTCCAACCGGTTCAGTTCTGATTCCAAACCAGAACCTTAGCCAGGTCTACCCATTGGTAGTATGACTATGTGTCTATGGGAATCCGAATCAGGGTTGGCGTAGTTGGTCTTAACCTGAGACTTGCATCGCTAATACTTGCGACAATCAATTACTTTGGTTTTGCTCGTCCGGGGCTTTAATAGGTTCTGTGTATGCCTCTTCTAGATATACTGTGAATCGTATTGTATTGGGTGTGATGTGAAGATGGAAGTATCATTTCAGTCATATGGAGATGATGATCACGCAGGGATACGGAACTGGTACTCTTAAGTATTGCAGTCATCAGGATAATATGACTAGGTCATGATTATTCGATTATAGAGACTAGTTTCCAGTGATCGGATATATGCTTCGTACGGGGCAGACACAATTCCAGCCCCAGGCCTAGCTTGTGACATCCGATACTGGATCGTAATATGCAATACACTGTATACAACGCCTGATAAAGATTATATATTCCTTTAAAGAATATTTCTGGAGAATTGGGTAGGCACGGTGCTTTGCTAGAAGCCAACCATGTCTTGTAAATCGGTAAGAACGTGGTACCGGGTACGCACGTGTTCGGATAGTCTGATGACCGTATTTACTACCAACATATCAAGGGATCTCTTGGGTCGCTTCCTGAATATTCACCGATAATATTTGACTCGAACAAGAATTAATCAGGGATTAATTATAAGGGAGAAAATTAATATGAGATTAATTACAGCAAGAATTAATCTGGGATTAATTAACAGAGAAAAAATTAATATGGGATTAATTGCGTCGAGAATTTATTCAGGATTAAATTCGTTGAGAAGAGAGAAAACGATTAATTTGGAATTAATCGGTAAAATAAATTTAATAGTGAAATTAGATTTTGCTATTTAATTTATTTATTTGGGCTAAAATAATATGTTGGATATATTAATTGAAATCGGATTTCAACACGGAATTAAAATTGGATTTTAATTCAAGCGAATGAATTATTTTGGAATTAATTCGTAAGCGACTTCCGTAATAATTTTGCGAGGAATTATTATTTAATTTAATTGGATTTAATTAAGTCGCGACAGAAAATTCGTTTAATTCGGAATTAAACGAACCCTGGCCAGAGCGAAGTTGCGTGTTGGATTGTCCGACTTAAATTTGGAATTTAAAGTGGGGCCAACCAACTTACATCAATGTGTTTGACTAGTGATGGAATTTGGTAATTGGTTGAGTGAAAAGCTTGGATTGCTTTTAAAACACAACAACCAAATCCTACATACCAACTTTAAATATAAATGCAAGTCAACTTTGGAAGTATGACTAACTATTCATTCTCTCCCAAAACTCTCTCAATTGCCGAACACAATGGACCTTGGAGGAGAAATTTTTTTCTTTCATTTTGTTCAAAGCTAGCACTTAAACGGGTCAAGTAATGGCGATAGTGAAACTCACTCAAGGGTTTATGACTCTATTCAAAGCTTGGAGCTTCATCTCAACAAAGAAATTTTTTGAAACTCATCCGATCAATGTGAGTATTTCGCAACTTCCTTTGATTAATTCACACACGAATCACTCTTAGAGATCCTTGGCCAAAATTCGAACCCGAAATAGGCCAAAAATTGTGATTTCCATAAATGCTACAGTAATTTCGAGAAAGGACTAGAAATGGAACATGTGGCAAAATCTCAACCACTTATTTTCTCACAAAAATCAGTCACATTGCCTATAAATAAGACACTATTCATGCATCAATTAATAGGTGAAACCGTGAGCTTGAAGGGGGGGAATCTTCAAATTTTTCTTCATTTCCATGAAAACAATGAAGGAATGATGATGAGCTCTCAAGTTTTCTTGTCAAGTAAGCTTCAATTCTCTTCTATCTTCTCTATTTTTCAATTTTTAATAAAGAATATAAAGCCCAATTTGCACCTTATAAACCCTAGAATTTGGGATTGTTAAATTGACTTTAAATGGGTTGTTAGCATTTGTTTTGGGAGTAGTATGATAGTGTAAACATAAAATGAGGTTCATATGTTAATGAATATGTTGAGGAAATTTTACTTTGTGAATTGATGATGGTTTGTGTTGGATTGATGAGATGAAAGGAGTTGTGTTATTGCTGTGTTTAAATCCATGGGAACTATGGCTGAATTAAGTGGATTAAATAGAGCTATGAGTTTGTGAGAATAGGTGGTGATTTCAATTCCAGTGCAATCTGGACAGATTCTCATACATTTTTTATAACTTGAGTTTTAGGTCTCCAATCAATAAACTATAAAATTCTACCGAAACTAGACCCATTAAGGATTAACCTATTAAAATTTCAGAATTTTTCAATTTGGATGAATTTACGGAAAATTACGAAATTGGGCTGCCCTGTTTTAGGATCTGATTTGTTAAATTATGAATAACGCCTAGATAATCAGTTATAACTCGAGTTTTAGGAAACAAAATTAAGATCCTTAAAAACTGACTTAAACTAGACACATAAGAGAGTAAAATATCCAAAAATCAGGATTTTTGGACTTAAGATCAATTTTTAAAGTCGGGTTATCTGCTGCCCCTATGCCCAGTTTTTCCAGTTACGTAGCCCCTGAACTTCAATGCATAACTTGAGTTCTAGGAATTAAAATTACAATCCGTAAAAGCCAACATAGAATAGACACATAAGCGAGTATTTTATTAAAATTTCAGTCTCATATTCAACCTCGATTAAGCGCACCAAATTTTCAAAGTCAGTGTTGGTGCACTGAAACTTCTGGAAAGATAGCAGAATATGGAGTTTTGTGAAGTAGCTTGTGAGATTCTCGAACGAGCATATTAAAAATTGTTAGAACACCCTAAAATGTTAGTAACATAGCGTAGATGAGTTATCATGAATAATTAATAAATTTTATTAAATAAGGATATAAATTCGCAACCTTGATACTAACGAATTTTGCTAATTCTAGATTATCAATGGGAGATGCGGTTCCGCCACTACCACAAGACGTCACTAGCAAGCTCCGAATCAGTTTGTGGACATCTTCCATTTAAACTGATTTTTATTTTTTTATTTAACATGACAGACTTACTTTCTCGCATTTAGGGTGTTAGCCAAGTTCATTTTCAATTATATTTGATTAAGCATATTTTGAGAAATGATTTAGAAGAAAGAAGTTTTCAAAACATGAGTTTTATGTTTTCGAGGCATGAGGGAAAAACCCACCTCAGTATATAACTTTTCACAGATATGAAATTGACGGAAAGGACATGTGCACATTAGAGGACTTGGGGGACGATGATACGTAACGCCCCCAGATCCTAGTTCACGACTAGGGATGACAGATGCCCCTAGATCCTAGATTCAGATATTGGAGGGTAGAATAGATCCGTACCCCTAGTTCTAGTTTGGTGGCTTGGGAGACGGCGATACATAACGCCCTAAGAGACCACTAGTTTTAGGGACATGAGTGGCATGCTTTGGGGGACAGTGATACGTAACGCCCAAAAGTCATGGATTTGCACTTACGGCTCTAGTTAGACGTATGGGGGGGACGACGATACGTAACGCCCATATACGTCAAGTTTTTCAGAGACGGATATCAGTTTTTAGATATCAGTGTTTTTCGAAAACAGATTTCAAAGATCAAATTTTAGAAACAGTTTTCAGAATAGATCATTCAGATATATGTTTACAGAACCATACTTTCAAAAGCCGATTTCAGAAAAGATAAGTTTTATAAAAGAGACTCCATACGAGATTTTCTGAAAATAATTTAGAGTTTTCAGATAAGCAAAAGGGTTTTCATATAAAGTTATTTTCTGAAAGGACCATGGTTTTAGAATCAAACATTTTCATTATAGTATTTCGGTTTTTATTTTAAATCGTCCAATCTCTTAGATCGTACAAACGGTCTAACCCCCCACCCCCAGTTTCTCTGTTTTGCAGGTATTCCCGAAGGACGAGCTCGAGAAGATGGCTACTGATGGAAGTCACTAGAGGGTTTGGTTCACTAAGTCGAGTCAGATTTTAGTTCAAACAGTGTCAGAGAGCGTCATATAACATGTAGATTGTTTAGTAAAGAATACACATGCAAAGAGTTATAAATGTTCATTACTAAAGTTGTAATGTATAGTGAGTTTGAGTATTAAGTTTGTAAAGAATTATGCATTCATGACTTAAGTTGGGGCAACGGTCTCGTGTGTGAGTTTATACATCAGATGAGTTTAGTATTACTGGAAAGTCAGAGGATCAGGGGGATAATACGGCCTATTCCCTGTTGGTAACAACTCCTAGATTGGGGATATTACACGTGCCAAAGTTTTCAGGACTACATCGGTAGCTTGAGTTTGTCATTGGCAAGTGAAGCCTTGATACGTCTCCTGTGAATGTGCTAAGCTGTCATAACGAGAAACAGTCAGGACCAAAATTAGGAGTCACGGTGAGTGTGATTGACAATGATTTGTCTACTTGTGAATATATGTAGGCGAGAACGTGCCAAAGCTGTGAGTCGAAATATATTCATGTGGTCCACTTCCCATTATGGAATTCAATTTAATTATTGAATTCTCATTTTTCGTTGGGAATTACGGTATTAAGTAAAATAATGGGTGGCACTGTTGGGTTAAAAAAATCCATAACTAAGACAGTATGTAGTTTTATGAAAATTACCGCTTATGTTTTTCTTATTCTATTATGTAGATAAAATTAAAATTTTAATATACTACATGTATATTTTATATATGTGTTCAGATTTCACTTATTGTTGTAGATTTCTATAATAGGTTCTATATTAAGAGTATGCTTGGATATTGTTAGATTAGTCTAAACCATCGAGAACTGTTGTTCCAATTTTCTTAGAAAATCAAGATGGTTAGTTACTTAGTTATTAAGTCATGATAGATAATCTAAATAGAAATATGTTTTATGATATAATTATGTAGAGAGAATTGTTTCTTATGCAATAAAGATTGACATGAATTGGTTCATGTCTCGAGATTCTTCACTGGCATTAAGAAAATAACATTAGGTATTTATTTATCTGATAATGAAATTTCTTGGCTTTAGTGACCTTTAGAGGTAATGTGTCCGACATAGATTGCTAATCAATTATTTACAATTATTGTGAATAGTTGAAGGCATATTATAAGTTAAAGAAATGAGATGTGTATAGCTGTGTGTAGAGAATATCGATTCTCACAATATGATAATTATAGGTATTGGATACCAGATCTCCCGTCTAGTTATTTCAAATATTGTTTAATGATTATTTTGATATATGATATCAGAAGTTGCGACTATTGGATAGTTACTTGTTCTTTATAAATAATTGTTACATATTTTAATACGACTAGTAGTGTCATTGACGAAGAGATAAACATTAAGAAAAATATTTGAATATGTAAATAAATTAGAACAATACTTTAGAGATTTTATTATTTAAGCATCAGATGCTTATTCCGTATGGTAAATGATGGTCTGATATGAGATCATACTACATATCCTTATCCATTTAATGAATATTGTATTTGGGAATTTGATTAAATCTCATTTAACCAATGATTGTCATTGGACTATAAGATTTTTTTAAACTGATACTTTAGATGTATGTAGTTTGATAAATTGTAAATTGCTTAAGGTAGTTTTATATTTCATAACTTAGCCACTGAGTTGTCATGACTTAGTTACATATTTATGATGAAATGCATATAGAATATTTTGACCGGTTCAAAGATATTTGATTTG
The DNA here is from genome assembly GCA_019454045.1 of Zanthoxylum bungeanum. Taxonomy (NCBI): domain Eukaryota; kingdom Viridiplantae; phylum Streptophyta; class Magnoliopsida; order Sapindales; family Rutaceae; genus Zanthoxylum; species Zanthoxylum bungeanum. The sequence goes on from SKCR01042386.1 coordinate 86,656, forward strand.
AAGTTTTGAAAACTGTATCTTTAAAATTCATCGTGAGTTCTTGAATTATTCAAAGATGTTTGATACGATCAAACATATGAATTTTTGGTAATTAAATCTAAGATTATTCAATGAATATGATTCTTAATCAATATTATTCTTTTATGATTCTATCGTGATGGAATTGGTTAGTGGGAAGAATCGAATCTTATATGATTTTATTCGTTTGATATTTAGTGTTACCGAATTAGTTTCAATACTCTTGGGGATATGCTCCAGTAACACTAATTTATTTTTTTAATTAAGGTTCTATTAGTTTCTATGGTTATGTCTATGATATGTATAAGTAGAAAATTTGAATCTTGAAAAGTTTGAGATTTGAATCTTTCTTTTGTATAACGGTTATAAAATTGAAAGTACTTGCACCTCGGAGGTACAAGTAAAAGTTTTTCATTTATAATATTTAATAGAATATTATATTCTATTCGATAGAATATCTTTTCTATTATCCCGAATAATGAAATTATTTTATTACTTGGTGTGTAACATCAAATGTTGAAGATTGTAGAAAAGATTTGATTTTTTGAAGTCAAATGTGTGAGTGATAAATTATAAATGGAACTACATAATTAATAAGATGAAAATATCCTTAGACATCTTCCATATAAGTCTAATAGGATGTTAGAATCATTTGTGAAGTATTTGATACTTCATGGTTATGTTGTTTTCTTATCAAAGAGAATTATCCTATAACTTATAGTGGGAGTGATATTTGATATCGATTCCGAAAGTTAGCATTAAACCATAGATCTAAGATTGTTCATAGCTTACTAGGGTCAAATTTTGAACTTGATTGCACTTTCGTTATGAATCATTCATAAAATGTACAAATAGTTTGCGCAGCAAAAGAAAAGTGAGCTTACTAAAG
>SKCR01042387.1:0-58038 GCA_019454045.1 Zanthoxylum bungeanum
CTGTTGGCCACAAGGAGTTGTTTTTGGCCATTTCTTCAATTAAGTCCTAGACTTGATCTTCTCCTTTTTCCATTAAAGCTCCTCCAGCCAGCAGCATCAATTGTGGTTCTCATTATTCCAGAAAATCCATTGTAGAAAGTTTGGACTTGTAGCCACTTTGCGATCTCATGGTGAGGACATTTCCGGAGTAAATCTTTGAATCGTTCCCAAGCTTCGCAAATGGATTCTGAATCTTGCTGCACGAGGATGTGATGTCATTCCTTAACTTTGCAATTCTGGCTGGTGGAAAGTACTTTGCAAGGAATTTGGTGGCTAAAGTGTTCCAAGTTGTGATGGAACCTGCTGGTAACGAATGTAGCCAAGCTTTAGCTCTGTCTTTCAGGGAATATGGAAAAACCCGCAGTCTCATTGCTTCTTCAGCTGCTCAGTTGTAATTGAAAGTACCACAAACTTCCAGGAAGTTACTGATGTGGGAATTAGGATCTTCAGTTGCATTTCCCCCAAACTATACTGACTGTTGAATCATCTGGATGCATGTTTTGATGTCACCCGCATTTGCTGGTAAGAGAGGAAGTACAATACAAAAAATGAGTCTGTCAACCACCGGAATGGTTCTGTCTCGAATGGGAATCGGTGGTGCAACATTCAAAGGTTCAGGTTCCATGTTAATGATTGCTTCTTGGCCTTCTCGCCTTTCCCTTCTCAATTGTCTGATGGTTCTTTCAATTTTTGGGTCAAGCGGTCGGAGTTCAAAGCTTCTGGTTCGTCTCATGTAGTTTCTGAGAACCTCAAACACAAGAAAACAAAAACAATAAGTAAAAAGAAATTAGATACAAGTAACGTATCTAACCCTAAAACTAATAGTGAAAGATAAATAAGTCCCCGAAAACGGCGCCAAAAACTTGACCGGTGCGTAATCACACGCGTATAACGCAAGCGCACGTATCGTTCAAGTAGTATAAAAAGTATCGATCCCACGAGGACTTAATACCTAATCTATTAATTTTATGACGTCAAATGATTACTAGTATCTAACAGGTTGTTTGATTGATTTGAAAAGGTGACGATTCTAAATTTAAAAAAACAAGTAAATAAAATTGTTCGAAAGTAGGCTTAAGAAAATTCAATATTAAAAACTATCTAGGGTTATGAATCTTCCAATATCATTTAAAGATGAAGTAGTTATCTTATAGTTGGGTAAAATATTGATTTATTAACCTGGAACACTAAATTATGTGAAAGCATCTGTCGATGGTCAGACACAAATACCCAGTTTAACCCAATTATCTATCCTCAAGGAAGATCGTGGGCTATTGAGTCTAAGGTATTTAACCTAAAATCCCTTTTCCAAGTTCATTTTAAGTTTACCAATCAATTTATTAATGGCCAGTTAATAAAAAGCATTAAGATTAAGACTCAATAAATAAACATTTATATTACCCAATCTATAATCTAACCCCTTATAAACCGGTGATATTGGATTTCATCACAACCCCAGATAACTGGCTTAGTTACGACACATATTTACGGGTAGTAAAAATTTAAATAAAATAAAAGAAATAAAGTAAAATACTGAAAAGTGAATTGCTAAAAAGTAAAAAGTAAAAAAAATAAATGTAAATTACTGAAAGTAAATTGCTGAAGAGTAAATTGCTGAAAAGTAAATTACTGAAATTAAATAAAGTAAAAGTACAATAAAAGAAAATGCTGGGGTTAGAGGATCAACTTTTATTACTACTATTTTAAATATCTCCCTTAATATAATATATTAACTTTACGTGATAATTACCAACCAGCCATAAAGGCGGTATCCTGATTAAGTCAAATTAATAATTAATTACCAACCGACCAACCAGGCGGTATCCATACTTATTCAGGTTAAAACCAATTTATAATTAATTACCAACCGACCAATTAGCGGTATCGTCATTAAGTCAAGTTTTAAATAGTTTGTATATTATAATTAAAGGAGATTAATCTAAATAGCAATAATAAAAGCTTTACCTTTCACCCCAACAAATGGGAATTACCTCCTCATTGCTTGAAAAATAAAAACTGCAAAAGTAAAGAAAGGAAAGGATTGTGCGTAAAAGTAACTTGCGGAAAGTAAAAACTGAAAAATAAAGAAAAGAAAGTGCGAAAGCGGAAATTAATTACTGAAAGCTGTAAATAAACAAACAAGATACAATCTTCTTATTTACTCTTTAGGAATTTCAAAGAAGAAAGTATGAATTTTACAAATGAAATGGCTTGGTATTTATAGGCAAAATTTTGCCTCCATCAAATCATCCATCAAATTCTCCACCAAATCCATTATAATTTCTCCACTAATTACTCCACCAAATCCATTATTAATTGATCCACTAATTGCTTATCATGTTTGGTGATGATTTGATAATTTTATTATTTATTTATTAATTTATTTATTTTTTGCTTTGAAAATGATTGAAAATGACTTTAATAATTACACACAACACACGTCTGGATGGTTCATCCATTTAGGGCATGAAATCTTCATATTTCGAAAATATTTTGTCTCTCAAAGTTGTAGATCGTTTAGTCTTCTTTAATCTAGCACTTGAATCAGCTCAATCCGATATCGGAGTAAGAGGTTATGCCCAAAATACGACAGATGTGTAAAATTGGAATTTTCAAAACTGCACTTTGTCAAAAACGCCCTTTCAAGTTTCCAATCTCCAAAATTAAAATATCAAGTTCAATAATTGCCCTTATTTTGACCCATATTTCGTCCTAAATGATTTCATTGAGACCCGATATTATTTTATCTGCAAAATAAACTAAAATACATCAAAACGTTCATCAAACCCGAGAAACTAAACAAAATATTAAGTTAAAGGGGCGGTAAATATTAATATATTTTCCGCTCATCAGTTGCATAAGATGATTGGTTGATGATGACGTGGCTGACACGTGGCAAGCTGACTTGGCATGTGATTGATGTGGATGCCATGTGGCTGACACGTGGATGACACGTAGGCTACACGTGGTGATAGCAAGATTCGGCCCACGTTAGCATTCCAGCGCATTTTAGCAGAACCCCTCTGATTGGTTCACGTGTCCCGGTGTATTTTAGCAGAGGTCCGGTGCACGTGACCGGTTGCGACGCGCCAAAAGATGATTTTGCCCTTTTGTCCGTTTTTCATTGTTTTGGCCCCGAATCACCTCCAGAAAGTCCTAAAACTTTATTTATCTACAAAGTAACACAAAACACATCAAAATATTCACAAAACTCAAGTAACTATACAAAATATTAGGTCAAATGAGTGGGAAATAGTGATACATTTACCACTCATCATAATTCATCCATTCATGCGTTCTGGAGTAATGACACTAAGTCGAAGGGCTTCCACCTGGGGGTTTGATAATGACACTAGGGATTGGCTTGCCACGATTTTAGGGTCCTCCCCAAATACCGAGCACCCATTGATTCGTTTCGATCATGAGCAAATCTCAGGAATATTGAAAATGTCTTTCTTATTTAAATAAGAAACAGATAAATTGGATAAGTTTTAATTTAAAGGGGAAAGTCTTATTCATATTCGTGGGATCTATCGTCCTTCTTATAACTCTTTGCTGGTCATTTTAAGAGAGGATTTACAATAAGTTTTTGATTCTTATGTGGTCGTCCAATAATATTCTTCCAATCTGAACTTGATTCCAATGTTTCCGATTAACTTAATAGGGTCCCTCCGCGCCGAACTCTTTGAAAGGATCTATGTACAATGTATGTCTCGATCGAAAACTTAGACCATGATCTCTCAATGGTCCACCATCAACTTCTTCTCTCTCTACCTTGCCCTAGGTGGCCAGCACATAGTAAGCCGGCGGCACTCATGGAAACTAATCGAGTGCCCCCAGTACACCGGTTCGCCTGCCATTCTATCGCGACTGTTGTGGCTGTGAATTCGAAGACTTGGCAGGTCAAATAACTGCCACACCTTCTCTTGCAGAAACTTGTTCGGTTATATGAGTGGCGGCACACAAGTGTCACACATTCTTGATGTTGCATTTTATTCTGCGGCTCAGTCCTAATGGGTGACTACTGGTAACCTTTTTTACATTTTATTTTGCAGCTCAAGGAGGAGAGCTACTGTTGATCTTACTCTTTTTGTGTTCCTTCTTCCGCCTTCGTCGCCATCGTCAACCCTCTTTCCTCTGGCTATCTCTTCCCTCCTTCCACTCAGACCAGCTTCTATTTGTTCCTCATTTCTCTTCTCTAGTCTTTCCAGCTTTTCCATCATAGCCTGAAGAAAAGAATGGTTCGACTCCCTCTAATTTCTCATTTTTTTTCTTCATCTTTTTCATCCATTCCGTTGTCGTAGATTTTGAAGATCTGTGGTTCTCTTCTTCCACCATCGTCTCAATAGGTCTATTACATTTCGTCCTTCTTCCCACAAATGGCGCCAACTATTGACGGCTGATTTTCGTTCCAGGGGAAAATCCGGAAAACTCACTCCTCGAACAATCTTCCCCCAACTGTGAATTTGTTTGGTTTGTTAGGAACCAAAAGCAAACTTAGCAGAAAAAAGTAAATACACAGTCGGAAAGAGATGATATAACGTGGTTCGGTGGAATGGATCCAACCTACTTCCACAGGCACAAGGAAAAAGATAGATTTTATAACGTGGTTGGGCTTGGCCGACTTCTTTTTACAGGTGGTCGGATAGTGCCGAGCTAGTGTTTCCTCACTGTTTCTTACAAGTAGTGCTAGGAAATAAAATAATTAACCCTTATAAAAATTTCTCAACCTCTTTATATACTAAGGAAAATTACACTACTCCACCATCCTCGTGACGTCAGCCACGTGAGCCTATCTCTGTCGAAAGTAAAACCTACTACTGCCGAAAGTGAAACATGCCATCTAACATTTCATTAAATCACTCTGTTTTGGATACTACCACACGCAATAATTATGATGCCAGCCTGTATCCAATCATTTACTCGATGGCGTGTGTCAGAGGAGATCATCAAGTTGCCCCTACCATATCTAAACTTTATGGAGAGGACGAATTCCCGTGTCATACCTGACCAATTCTATCCCGAACTCATTCATCTGGTCGGGCAACCGGGGTAAATCTTATCCAGTAGCCGGGTCGGACCCAATGTCCTTGGTCTCTGGTCCTAATATTGCCCTATTCCTCGGGTAGGTAGAATGTTGGAGACCGAGTCTGACCACCATGCTGGATCAGGTATCTAGCAATATCCTTGGGCTATGGTGTTCTGAATGTGAAATTTTATTTTTTCCCTTCACGATCTCTTGGCCATACTTGGGCCTAAAAATCACCATCAACAACGCTAAATATGTTTTTTTGGGACGTTTTTTCTTATAACGTTAAAATTTTGGTTGCTAAAGATCATATTTCTTGTAGTGATTTTAGAGGGAAAATGAAACTTCACTAATAAAACATCAATTTTTACCTTATTATATTACTCGAATTTGGATGATTTTGAAAAAAAATCTCAGGCCAAATTGAGCTATCCCTAAAAATTCATATAAGGCTACTATTTAGTAGTGCGCTACTGTTGGGGTTTTGGGCAAAATACCCGGGTTACGCGGCGGAATGCGGGAAAATCAAATTTTCCCATTTCTTTAATTTCTCTTATTTATTTTAATTATTTAATACTCAAAAACAGAAATTTTTGACCCGGAAATCATAATTTCACTAAATTACCATAAGACCCAAAAACTTTACATTTTCATCATTTTAGTCCTAAGTTGTTCAAAAAAAAAAACTTAACTGATTTCCAATAACAACAAAAATGATTTTTACATCAAATATACATTAAAAACATAAATCTGAAAAATTTCCAGATTTTTCAGTAATTATGGAAATGCCCCTAAACTTTGCATTTTGATCATTTTAGTCCTAATTTGTCAAATACATAATTAGGTGATTCCCAATAACTACTAAAATGATTTATACATGTCAAAATACAAATTTCAATTCAAGAAAACAAAATTTCCAAAACTGTCGAGAGGTCCCTCAAGTTTCCAAGAATTGCACTTTAGTCCAAATTGGTTCAAAACCATTCAAGATCAAGTCCGATCAACACCAAAATTATTATGCATCATATATACATCATTAATTAACACATATATGAAAAGCCCCAAATTTGGAGTGGGTTATGAACCCTAATTTTATAATTTCCATAAATTGACAAATTAACACCAAATTAATTAAATTCAACACTTTAATTCAATTCTTACCACACCAAACTAGTCTCACCATCATGAAACAACTCAAGAACAATTCTAGGTCATTTATGAGTGGCTAAGTAACTCTATAATGGAAACTCACATCAAATGATAAAAGAATACAAATAAACTAATTTTATGCATTCTTTATACATATATATGCTTTAATCTTTCTATCAAGTTCCCAACTATCAAAATACATCCACAAAAGAGTAGAGAAGAAACTAAGCTACACATATTGAAGCCTAGTATGATAGAAATAATTTTCATGAAGAAGAAAGTAAGAAAAACTTACTAAAATCTTTGATTTTCCAAACTTTCTCTTCTTTCTTCTCTCTTTTTCTCTCAACTCACTTTTGTGTTTGATCTAGGGTTCTTGAATTATGAAACAAAAATGAAAAATATGGCTTTTATATTTTTCTAAGGTTGACCGAAAATAGAAAACAAATAATAGCCATATTTTTTTCAATTTTTATTTCATTAATTAACTTAAAGGATATGGTTTAATTAAATTTGTGGTATTTATTCATTAAACAATTTAATGAATATCACAAATTTACCAATTAAATCATGTCAATTTATACAATATAAATTAGCCATTTTATCCAATAGAATAAAGCCATTTATCTTACTTTATTGAAGTAAAAGATATTAATTATTTAATTATTTAATTATTCAATATTTGAATAATCAAATAATTAAATACAAATATCTTAAATATATGTATTATATTTACATTAAATAATAAAAATACCTATATTAATTATAAATGTCAATATCACAATTTGACATTTAATAAATAGCCGAAATATCCCAAACGCATGTATTATCGTTTAACCGTTAAATGACTTATAGATAATCAATATTATTTATAAATTTTTCCCTAGTACCCTACGAGTATATCTCATTAGTTAGACTCTCTAGATTCAGGCATATCCGTCACAAAATCCAATTTCATGTCAATAATCTACCCACCCGTAAATTATGACGAACACGGATAAACTCGCTGAATCATACAGGTCGAGGTCATCACATACGTATAATCCATCCGTCATAGGTATTCGGATTATCCCAGAGATATAGATAAAAACGTCAAATCTCTATAGGTATAATCCCGTCGACGATTCTATTAATAATCTTTTAATAACACTTAGAACTTACTTCTACAGTGTACAACAGACCCATGGATTTAACAGATTGTTAATTGCACATTGAATACCTATGCTATGTACACAAAACTGATGGATCCTATCTTGATACACACATGATATCATTAGGATCAGTCCACACCCAACGAACAAGCGGATGTCTGATTTAAATAGATCGGTGATGTGACTGCTATAAAAGTGTGGAGGATACCTCATACATCAACAGTGGTATCTCAAGTCAAATGACTTTTATGCTCGCTTGACCCGAGAAGATTCCTAATGACGTTGGTGTACCATCTATTAGGAAATCTTCGATGAGTCGTTCAATGTTTATCCACTATAAACACTTACACGTCTATACGAGTCTCCCTGGACTCATGGTTCATTGGGATAAACCATCGGACCAAGTCTCAATATACGGCGTGTACTAGTCTCAGTGGATTTTACTAACCGGCCCGTGTTAATAAATCTTGACCATGAACTTTATTTGATAATGTATTTCTAGTAGTGGCACTTCCCAATGTCAATTACAAATTACTTTATAACTGCGCACTACATTATATATTATCGGGTCTTTGTCTAATATATACATATCACTAAATCATATTTAGTTTCAATCTAATCGTAATTAGATCGAATATGTATCTAAAAGCAAGAAGTATTTCCATAAATAAGTAATCTTATGGAAAAAAAAGAATTGTTCGTTTTCATGAATCGGACATGAATACGATCCAGATTGGCACTCTGAGCACCAACCCTAAAAATTTCTCCCACATGCTCTAGTGTCAATCCACGGTGTCATATACACATCTAAATATGTATCACATATGCATGGTCCTCAAGATCAGACTTTTCACTCTAGTGATAGGCAACAACAAGTAAGTTCGCTATAATATATTGAGTTTGTCTAACAAACCCATAACGTTTCCTTTAACTTGCATCATTCATATTTTGTATAACCTAAGTTATACATCAACATGACTCAAATGCAATATCAATATTGTGCTATAACTACAGAATTGTCAAAGTATTTAAGGATCAGGTCCAAAATACTATGCAGATAACCGCAAGGACAACACCAATATCAAAACTTATAATTTATAAGGTCACTTTGTAACTTCATAAGTCAATACTTCATAAGTTACAATTAATTCCACTTACACAGTAGAATCATTCGTGACACTCCCACTGCATCTTTTCTAACTCTTTATGACATAGACCTTCTAACATCATAATTAGTTTCAAAACTAATCAGACCCTCGTGGTTGCAAACTATATTCTCTATGAATAAGAAACTCGTTCTTAATATCTCAAAGATAACAAAGAACTATTTTCAAGACACATCATATGGTCTATAACATATCAAAATTGCTCGTAACAATTACGATTAAATTAATTTTTTTAGTCGTATATAAACAAGTATTCATTACATTATCATCTTATGATGCAAAAGATTGACTAGGCATTCTAATCAATTTCTCTTTCGACTTCCGGAATCATCCTTTATGAAAGATTAATACTATATAAAATACACACACTAACTGTCAAACAGTTATACTAACTGTCAACAGATACATTAACTGTCATACAGATAGTCTTGTTGTCTCCTATATTATATCATATCTAATGCATGACTAATGAGAGAAACAAAGACTTAGGTAAATGAAGACTTAGGTAAACGAAGTCTCTTAGTTTTATATCATATATAAAACTTTATATCAAATATAACAAAGACTACTCCCACTGCTTTCATGGAGAAACGAAGACTTAGGTAAACCATTTACCTCACAAACATCTCATTATTACATTAATAATGATAATGTCATTAGGATATATACTACTAGAAAGAAATTTGTACGCTCCCACTGACCCTACTATCATATATGAATTCTACTATCATATATAGAGAATTCTCTATGAATTCTCTATATACTACTAGAAAGAAATTTGTACGCTCCCACTGACCCTACTATCATATATGAATTCTCTATATTTTGATAGAATCAGACAATCTGACTTTAATCAAAATTAGAGAATACGATTTCCGGAAGACTTACCCAAGTCTACAATAGGCTCTATAAGCTTTTATATCAAACTGTGATCTTAGAAGAATACAAACACCAGGGCCATTCTTGAATGAACTCTTCAAACAAAGAAATCACAATAGATCTCTTATTTGAAGCAACCATTCAGGAACACCACTTTGCATTCTTTAGCCAAAATATATAATTTAATATCAACATTAACCAATAGATCTTTAATTGTTCAATTAGTGCGACTAGAGACAAGTTTCCTCAGAATCTACAATAGATTGATGAATATAACTTTTCTCACTGTCATACTATAAAGGTCAAACCTTTAATAAGCTCACTTTGCTTTTGCTGTGCAAATAATTTACATATTTTATGAATGATTCATAACAAAATCTTAATCAAGTTCAAAACTTGATCGCAATAAGCTATGAACAATCTTAGATCTATGGTTCAATAATAACTTCCGAAATCGATATCAAATATCGCTCCTACTACGAGTTATAGGATAATTTTCTTCGATAAGAAAACATCAGAACCATAAGTATCAAATACTTTGTAAATGATTCTGACATCCTATTGAACTTATTCGGAAGATGTCAAAGGGTCTTTCATCTTATTAATTATGTAGTTCCATTTATAGTTTATCACTCTCACAATTAACTTCTATAAGTCAAGTCTTTTCTATAATCGTTAACATCTAATGTTACACACCAAGTAATAAAACAATTTTATCACTCGGGATCGTAGAAAAGATATTCTATCAAGTAGAATACAATATTCTATTAAATAGAATAAATGATAAACTTTTGCTTGTACCTTCGAAGCGCAAGTACTTTCAATTATATAACTATTATACAAAAGAAAATTTTAAATATCAAACTTTTCCAGATTCAAATTTTCTACCAATACATATCATATACGTAACTGTAGAAACTAATGGAACATTAATTAAAATGATGAACTAGTGTTACTGGAGCATATCCCCAAGAGTATTAAAACTAATTCGGTAACACTCAATATCAAATGAATCAAATCATATAAGATTCGATTTCTCCCACTGACTAATTCCATCACGATGGAATCGTAGAAGAATAATATTGAGTAAGAATCATATTCATTGAATAACCTTATAACTAATTGCCATAAATTCATATGTTTAATCATATCAAACATCTTTGAACAATTCAAAGACTCACGATGAATTTTATGATATAGTTTTCAAAACTTCAAATCGAATATCTTTGAAACAGTCAAAATATTCTATTCGCGTTTCATCAGAAACATATTAAAAGTTCTCGAATCATTCAAGACATTCAATATGTGTTCTTTTAGAAACACGTAACTAAGTTATGACAACTCATTAACCAAGTTACGAAGTAAAATAAATGATGAGTGGTAAATAGATCATTATTTCCCACTCCTTTGACTTAATATTTTGTATAGTTTCTTGATTTTTGTGAATATTTTGATGTGTTTTGTGTTATTTTATAGATAAATAAAATAACAAGACTCTTTGGAGGTAATTCGGGGCCAAAATAGCGAAAAACGGACAAAAAGGGAAAAATGTAAATTTCCCGCTAAAATGTGCCGTTTTGCTAAAATGCACCGAATGCTAACGTGTGCCAGACACGTGTCAACATCTCATGTTGCTGACAATCAACATCATTGTTGACGTCAGGGTGTGCACGTCGCGACGCGTAAGGGTGTGCGTGTCGCGACTCTAAGTCAATAATTCAGCTAATAATTCTGCTGACGCCACGTGTCCCCATCTCCGAAAAAGCCGTGCCACGTATCAACAATCAACAGCGCGTCGTGACGTACAATGTTGCACGCGTTGCGACGCAAGAAGCCTGGATTTGCCTATAAATTGAGGCCAATTTCAGAATTCAATTCATGCTTTCTTCTAAGGAATTCCTTAAGAATACTAAGAAGATTGTATCTTGTTTCTTTATTTACAGCTTTCAGTATTTAATATTAATTACTTTTCACAATAGTACTTTCTTTTCTTTACTTTTCATTCTTTATTTTCTTTATTCAGCATGAGGAGGTAACTCCTCTCTGCTGGGGTTAAAGGTCAAGCTTTTATTACTAATATTTAGATTAATCTCCCTTAATTATAATATATAAATTATTTAAAACTTGACTTAATGGGATATCGCCTTTATGATGTTGGACAATTATGACCCATAACATCACTATTTGTAAAAAACATGGTGTTTTTGTACAAATTAACTATGTGACAAAGGAAATTGCTCTTTTATCATTTTGTAATTGGATTACTTGGATATATAAATGATAAAAGTCCATATGATTAGTACCAGATTAATAAGATATGAGACAATATTAATCCATGAAAGGTTTAATGATTAAATATCCCTAGTCGTAGTATTATCGAGACTGGACATCGATAATGCGGAATAGGCTAGTATTACACTTGTGCGCGTTATGGAAGCTTAATGACATAGTTCTCATATATTTAAGTACTGGATACTTATACAAGTGTGATAGGAGGTTCTGTTAGCTGTTGGACTGGGAACAGCTTCGCTCTGGATAGACCCCTCAGAATCTCATTGGTAGTATGACTATGTGTCTATGGAAATCCGAATCAGGGTAGGTTTATGTGGTCTTAACCTGAGACTTGCATCGCTAATACTTGCGACAATCAGTATACTATGGTTTTGGTCATCTGGAGCTTTAACAGGTTCTGTGTACGCCTCTTCTGGGTATACTGAGAATCGTAGTGTATTGGGTATGATGTCAAGATGGAAGTATCACCTCAGTCATATGGAGATGATGATCACGCATGGATACATAACTAGTACTCTTAAATGCTGCAGCTATCAGGATAGTATGACTAGGTCATTAATATTCGATTACAGAGACTAGTTGCTAGTGATCCGATATATGCTTCGTACGTGGCAGACACAATTCCAGTCCTAGGCCTAGCATGTGACATCTGATACTGGATCATAATATGCAATACATTGTATACTACATCTGATACAGATTATATATATTCCATGTTGAATATATTTCTGGAGAATTATGTAGGCACAGTCCTTTGCTAGAAGCCAATCATGTCTTGTAAATCGGTGAGAACGTGGTACGGGGTATGCACATGTCGGATAGTCCGACAACCGTAATTACTGCCAACATATCCAGGGATCTCTTGGGTCGCTTCCCAAAGATTCACCGATGACATTTGACTCGAACAGAATTAATCTGGGATTAATTATGAGAGAGAAAATTAATCTGGGATTAATTACGGCAAGAATTAATCTGGGATTAATTATCAGAGAAAGAATTCATCTGGGATTAATTGCGTCATGAATTAATCTGGGATTAATTCCTGAAGAAGAGAGAACTCGATTAATTTGGAATTAATCAGTAAAATAAATTTAACAGTTAAATTGGATTTTTTTATTTAATTTATTTAATTGGGCTAAAAATAATATATTGGATATATTAATTGAAATTGGATTTCAATACGGAATTAAAATTGGATTTTAATTCAAGCGAACGAATTAATTTGGAATTAATTCGCAAGCGACTTTCGTAATAATTTTGCAAGACATTATTATTTAATTTAATTAGATTTGATTACGTCGTAACGGAAAATTCATTTAATTGGATTAAACGAACTGGGGCCCAAAGCTAAGTTGTGTGTGTTGGAAGCCAACTTAATTTTGAATTTAAATTGGGTGGGACCCATTGACTTACATCACATGTCAAGCACTTGATTGAAGTTGTTGAGCTTATTAAATGTTGCATTTACACCAACACACCAACCAACTTAAAATCAAGTTTTTGTAAAACAAATGCAACTATTCCTCTCTCTTCTCCAACACAAAAACTGTGAGCCTCACTTACCAATGGAATTTTTTGTTGCAAAAATTTCAAGCAAGCTAGCACTTGGGAGTCTCTTGAAGGTGAATGGGAAACTCACCCATGAGTTTGGAACAAGAAATAAAGTTTGGAGCTTCTACATCCATGACGTTTTTAGAAAATTCAAAGCCGATCAATGTGAGTATTCCGCAACTCCCTTTGATTTATTCACACACAAATCAATGTTTAGAGATCTCGTGGCATGTCTAGGACACTAACATATGGTTGGTTGGACTTAATTAAATTGATCTAACCTGACTAAACATAGATAACGTCTGTATGGTCGGTTAGAATTAATAATAAATTTGACTTAATCAGGATACCGCCTATATGGTCGGTTGGTAATTATCACGCAAAGTTAATATATTATAATAAGGGAGATATCTAAAATAGAAGTAATAAAAGTGGATCCTCTAACCCCCAACATTTTCCTTTATTGTACTTTTACCTTTTTAATTTTCAAGCTTTTACTTTATGTCATTTACTTTATTTAAGCTTTTACTAGCCTTAGATATGTGTGGTAACTAAATTCGTTATCTGGGGCTGTGATGAATTCCAATATCACTGGTTTATAAGGGGTTATTTCATGTCTTGGGGGTAATATAAAGGTTTATTTATTAAGTCTTAAGCTTAATGCTTCTTGTTAACTGGCCATTAATAAGATTGATGTGGTAAACTTAAAATAAACTTGACAAATGAATTTTAGGTTTCAGCCTTAGACTTAATAGCTCACGATCTTCCTTGAGGATAGATAACCCATTAATAGATTTCCTTACAACATAGCCATATACCTGTCGGCGGGGGTAGCCATAATTGGAACTTAATCTTAATGAATTCAGGTACTTGGTTGATATAGACATATGATTAATTTGGTTACACTTGGTATTTGCATCTGACCATCGACAGAGGTTTTTGCATAATTTCCTGTTCTAGGTTAGTAAACCAATATATTACACAAGCATGAGATAACCACTTCATCTTTAAAAGATATTGGAGGGACTCACAACCCTGGATAGTTTAATAATATTGAATTTTCGTTTAATTTAATTTCGCGTTGTTTAATTTACTTGTTTCAAGTTTAAAGTCACCATCCAATCAAACAACCAATCTATTAGATACTCGTAAAAATTTGACTTCATAAATTAATAGCTTAGGTATTGAGTCCTCGTGGGATCGATACATTTATACTACTTGAACGATACGTGCGCTTGCGTTATACGTGTGTAATTACGCCAGTCATGTTTTTGGCGCCATTGCCGGGGACTTATTTATCTTTCACTATTAGTTTTGGGGTTAGATACATTTACTTGTGTCTAATTTTTTTTACTTATTATTTCTATTTCTTGTGTTTCAGGTTCTCAGACACTACATGAGACGAACCTGAAGCTTTGAAATCCGACCGCTTGACCCAGAGATTGAAAGAACCATCAGACAGTTGAGAAGGGAAAGGCGAGAAGGCCAAGAAGCACTGATCAAGATGGATACTGAACCTTTGGAGGTTGCACCACCAATTCCCATTCGAGACAGAACTATTTTGGTGGTTGATAGGTTCATTTCCTGTATTGTATTTCCTCCCCTACCAGCAAATGCGTGTGACATAAAAATATGCATTCAGATGATATAACAATCAGTTTAGTTTGGGGGGAATGCAACTGAAGATCCTAATGCCCACATCAGTAACTTCCTGGAAGTCTGCGACACTTTCAATTACAACTGAGCGGCTGAAGAAGCAATGAAACTGCGTGTTTTTCCAAATTCCTTGAAAGACAGAGCTAAGGCTTGACTACATTCACTACCAGCAGGTTCCATCATAACTTGCAAAGTACTTTCCACCAGCCAGAACTGCAAAGCTGAGGAATGACATCACATCATTTGTGCAACATGATTCAGAATCCCTTTGTGAAGCTTGGGAAAGATACAAGGATTTGCTCAGAAAATATCCTCACCATTAGATTGCAAAGTGGCTACAAGTCCAAATATTCTATAATGAACTTTCTAGAATAATGAGAACCACAATTGATGCTGCTGCTGGAGGAGCTTTAATGGCGAAATGAGAGGATCATGAATGGGACCTAATTGAAGAAATGGATAACAACAATTCTTTGTGGCCAATAGAAAGGAGCATGATTCAACGAATCGCAGGAATTTATGAAGTTGGAGCCAACACAGCAGTGAATGCCAAGCTGGATCAGATATGCAAATTCATAGAAACTCTTAGCACGCAAAGAAATATTGGATCCACAAGTTCATCATATGGAGGAGCACCAGAGACAGAATCATACCACCAAAATGAAGAGATGGTGAATTATGTCAACAATTTCAACAGACAGTGGAACAATCTATATTCCAACACCTACAACCCAGGGTGGAGGTTGTTGTGAAAGGGGTGCTATAGCGGAATAGGGAAAATTAAAATTTTCCGATTTCAAAATTTTTTCTCGGATCAATTATGAAAAATTACACAAGAAATCAAATTTCTTGGTAATTACCGGATTGCCCCAAAACTTTGCATTTTGTTCATTTTAGTCCTTAATTGCCAAAAACAATTTTGGATGATTATAAATCATTTCTAAGATGAATTTAACATGTCCTACATATCAAAATTCAAATTGCAACAAAAACCCCAAAATTAACCCAAAATGCCGTGAGCCTCATTAGGTGGGCAAATTGAGCATTTTGCTCATTTTGTGTTCAAAACACATTAAAATGAAATCCAATCAAACCAATATTTTATATGCATCTTATACACATCCAAATACACAACATAAATGAAAAGCCCCAAATTTGGAGAGGGTCTTAAACCCTAATTTTTCAATTTCACCAAATTGGACAAATTAGACCAAATTAATTAAATCCAACACTTCAATCAAGTTTCCACCACATCAATCAAGCCTCACCACAATGAAATAACTATAGAACAATTCTAGGTCATTTAAGAGTGGATCAACAACTCTAGAATGGCAACTAGTTCATCAAACTATCAAAAGAACACTTATTAACACATTAGAAGCATTCTATGATCATTATACATGCTCAACCCTATCCTAAAACTTCCATCTTACAAAAACACAAAGAATAAAGAGTATAAAAACATAAGAACATCACAAGATGAAGCCAACAACAAGAGAAACATTTTTCTCTCTAATGGCAAGTTGGAAATACTTACTAAAATCCAAGCTTTTCTTTATTTTTCCTTTTCTTTCTCTCAAGCTTCTTTGTCTTCTTTTAATGGAGTTTTTGGATGAGTGTTTTAACTTAATGAACCCCTAAAATGAAACAAACAATTTATACCTTCACATTTAGCTTGGCCGAATTTTGGTATTCAAAATATCTAGATATTTTGATTTTTGTTTCATTTAATTTTGCCTTTATCAACTTGCATAAGCAATCATCAAACCATTTAATGAACTTTTTAAATTCAAATAAAGCAACTAAAGTCATTTAATTAAATATAAAAACTAAAGATATTTATATTTTTTAATATATTTAATTATTTAATAATTAAATAATTAAATAATTATTTAAATACAAATATATTAATTATATGTATTGTATTTACATTAAATATCAAATACACACACATATATATATATGATATTAGTCAAATATCTCAATTTGACAATTAATTAATGTGTATTTGATAAAATCTAACATTAAATGCCAATACACAAAAAATTACGAAATGACTATTGGGTCCCTCACATGTATTTTGCGTTTAACCTTTAAACGACTTATAAATAATCAGTATTATTTATAATATTGCCCTAGTGCTCTACGAGTATATTTCATTAGTGAGACTCTCTAGATTCAGGCATATCCGTCACGAAATTCAATTTCGTGTCCATAATTTACCCACTCGTAAATTATGACGACCATAGATAATCTCGCTGAATCATACAGGTCGAGGTCATGGCATATATATAATTCCTCCGTCACAGGTATCCGGATATATCCCAGAGATATAGATGTAAACATCAAATCTCTATATGGACTATCCCGTCGACGTCTCCATTAGCAATCTAAAAAAGAACATTTAGAACTGACTTCTAAAATGTACCATGGGCCCATGATTTTTATCTGATTGCTAATCATATATCGACTATCTATGCTATGCACACAGAACTGACGGATCCTATCTCGACACACACAGGACACCCTGAGGATCTATCCACACCCAACGAATAGGCGGAGGTCTGATCTAAATAGATCGGTGACTTGACTGCCATCTAAGTGTCGAATATGTCTCATGTGCCCACAGTGGTATCTCAAGTCTAAGAATCACAAATGCTAGTCAACCCATGAAGATTCTTATTGACGTTGGTGTACCATCCATTAATAATCTTCGGTGAGTCATTCAGTGTTGATCCGCTATAAACACCTTCACGTCTATACGAGTCTCTAAGACTTATGGTTCATTGAGAAACCATTGGAATCATATATTCGAGTATATGACATGTACCAGTCTCAACGGGTTTACTTTACTGACCAAGTAGTGTAAACCTTGACCGGAAACATTCTGAGAATGACAATGTCATGATACTACTCAATGTTAGTTGTGAAGCTTTTGCAACAGTATCATGACTAGTCATCCTAAGGTCTATTACGTCTTTACCATATTAAAAGATATATTATATTACAGAAACTGCTTGTATTATTCATAATAAAACGTTTTACATAAGTATTTTCAAGGAAATACAAACGGGAATTGGCTCTCTGAGCACCAACCCCAACATGTTGGACAATTATGACCCATATCATCACTATTTGTAAAAGACATGGTGTTTTTTGTACAAATTAACTATGTGACAAAGGAAATTGCTATTTTATCATTTTGTAATTGGATTACTTGGATATATAAATGATAAAAGTCCATATGGTTAAATCGAATTAATAAGATATGAGACAGTATTAATCCACAAACGGTTTAATCATTAAATATCCATAGTCGTAGTATTATCGAGACTGGACATCGATGATGCGGAATAGACAAGTATTACACTTATGCGCGTTATGGAAGCTTAACGACATAGTTCTCATATATTTAAGTTTTGGATACTTATGCAAGTGTGATAGGAGGTTATGTTAGCCATTTGACTGGGAACAGCTTCGCTCTGGATAGACCCCTCGGAGTCTCATTGGTATTATGACTATGTGTCTATGGGAATCCGAATCAGGGTAGGTGTATGTGATCTTTAACCTGAGACTTGCATTACCAATACTTGCGACAATCAATATACTTTGGTTGTGGTCGTCCGGAGCTTTAACAGGTTTTGTGTACGCCTCTGCTAGGTTTATTGAGAATCGTAGTGTATTGGGTGTGATGTCAAGATGGGAGTATCACTTCAGTCATATGGAGATGATGATCACGTAGGATACAGAACTGGTACTCTTAAATGCTGCAGCTATCGGATAGTATGACTAGGTCATGATTATCTGATTACAGAGACAAGTTGCTAGTGATCCATTTATGATTCGTACGGGGCAGACACAATTCCAGTCCTATGCCTAGCATGTGACATCCGATACTGGATCATATTACGCAATACTTAGTATACTACGCCTGATACAGATTACATATTCCTCATTGAATATTTCTGGAGAATTAGGTAGGCACGATGCTTTGCTAGAAGCCAACCATGTCTTGTAAATTGGTGAGAACGTGGTACAGGGTACGCACGTGTTCGGATAGTCCGAAGACCGTATTTACTGCCAACATATCCAGGGATCTCTTGGGTCACTTCCCAAAGATTCACCAATGACATTTGACTCGAACATAATTAATATGGGATTAATTATGAGAGAGAATATTAATCTGGGATTAATTACGGCAAGAATTTATCTGGGATTAAATTCGTCTAGAAGAGAGAACACGATTAATTTAGAATTAATCGGTTAAATAATATATTGGATATATTAATTGAAATTGGATTTGATGCTAAGCTCAGATTGATCCGTTGGGTGCTCCTACTGCAAGAATTTGATGTGGAGATCCGAGATAGGAAAGAGACAAAAAACCAAGTGGCAGATCACTTATCGAGGCTCGAGAATGGAGAACATCTGGCAATGAACTGACAATCAAAAAAAACTTTTCCAGATAAATAGTTGTTTGCCATGAAACAACAGGACGTCCCTTGGTATACTGACTATGTCAACTACATAGTATCGGGAAAATGGCCGTTGGAATGGACACATCAGCAACAGAAGAAATTCTTCACGGAAGTCAAACATTATGTTTGGGATGAACCGTACCTGTTCACACGATGTGCTGATCAATTACTGAGACGTTGTGTTCCACATGAAGAGGTCAATAGTTTTCTCAACATTGTCATTCATCACCATACGGCAAACACTTAGAGGAAATAAAATTGCAGCCAAAGTCCTATAATTAGGTTTGTTCAGGCCCACTCTATTTAAAGATGCTTACTTATTTTCTCTTCAATGTGACAGGTGCCAGAGAACGGGAAATATATCAAGGAGAAATGAAGGACCTCTGCAAAACATTCTGGAAATGGAGATATTTGATGTATGGGGGATTGATTTTATGGGACCATTTGTTCATCTTTCGAAAACCTGTACATACTGGTTGCAGTAGACTACGTCTCCAAATGGGTTGAAGAAATTGTACTGCCAGCAAACGATTCAAAAGTGGTCATAAAATTCCTTAAAAAGAATATTTTCACTCACTTCGGAACACCGCGGGCAATTATCAGTGATTTTGTCACACATTTCTGCAACAGATACTTCGATGCACTCCTATCCAAATACAGAGTTACTCATAATATTGCCACTGCCTACCATCCGCAGTCAAATGGACAGGTTGAAGTTTCAAAAAAGGAGATCAAAATAATCTTGGAGAGAACCGTTGGATCAATAAGGGGGGACTAGTTTACAAAACTAGAAGATGCATTATGGGGCTACCGGACAGCTTACAAGACACCCATCGGTATGTCCTCATATCGAATGGTGTTTGGGAAAGCATGCCATCTGCCAGTGGAGCTTGAACACAAAACCTACTGGACACTGAAGAAGTTAAATCTTGATCCACAAGCAGTAGGAGAAAATCGACTCCACCAACTCAACGAATTGGAAGAATTTCGCCTATAGGCTTATAAGAATGCCAGATTATACAAAGAAAAGACCAAGAAATGGCATGATCAAAAAATAGTGCGCAGACAACTGGAACCAAGACAGCAGGTGTTGTTATATATTTCAAGGTTGAAACTTTTCCCTGGAAAGCTGAAATCAAGGTGGTCAGGTCCATTTATGAATACTCAGGTTTTACCATATAGAGCTGTTGAGTTGCTTGATCCCAAAACCAACGAAACATTCAAAGTTAACAATCAGCGTGTCAAGCACTACTGGGGAGAATCATTTAAGCGATAAAAAGAAAGTGTCACACTTTCAGATCCAGCCTAATTTTTGGGCAGTCATGTCTAGCTGACGATGTTAAACTTAGCACTAGTAGGGAGGCAACCCATGCAATTTGTGTATATATTGTGATTTGGTGTGTTTTATTTTTGTGTGTTTAATTTGTGTAGGTAAAGTCACATTTCAAGATGGAAGACGTTGTCTCAAATCTTCACAAGAAACTTCATTATTTCCCTCAAAACTCTCTGATGAAAGTCTACAAAGCTCACTTGGAACGGATGAGACTACTGATGATCAAATGTATTCCTAATGACATTCGATGGATTATTGAAGCACATGTCTAATTGGCAGGTGAGTCCTCTGACTCTTTTATTTCATATCTGTCTGGTTTAGGATAAAGCACATTTGCTAAAAAGAGAAGAGCTAAAAGAATGAGTGTTTGCTATAAATGTGCTCGAATGACATGTAATACTCGTTGTCATTCTTTAGGAATGGTTTCTGATAACCGTGAGGATAAAATTAAATTCATTAGAGATGGCTTGAGTAAGGAGTCGTTGGATGACATATCTAAGACTCTTAAGACGTATTCCAGTGGATATGTGCATCATGCAATTCACATGTTATATACACAATTCCGAAAAGAAAGACAACAATACAGTCTCGGGAATCTGACTCTAAAAGACCTTGTTTGCCAGTTTATAAGAAAATTGGATGGAAAGCTTGTCCCTGACGCATAGATGTCAATCAAGCCGATACTTCTTGTAAATATTATTTTCTTTTTATATTTAACTAATAATTGTGATTTTTTTTGTTATTTTCTTTTATTTTCTCTGACAGGATCCAGACTTTTTGACTTTCACGATATATTTCACTATTTAACTAATAATTGTCATTTTATAGGTACTAGTGCTATTATTACTCACCCTTTTTCAGGTTTTATAAATTCAAACTCATCATTGCACTCTTGAAAGCATCCAGATTTGAGAAGAAACATAAAAAAAAAATGGAAGCTACTTCAAGAAGATGAGTTTTAAACATCTGTGTTTTTACGGTACTAGTGCTGGTTCTGACCGGCGTAATCACACGCGTATAATGCAAGCGTACATATCATTAAAGTAGTATAAAAATATCAATCCCACGAGGACTTAATTCCTATTGTTGTTATTAATTATTGATACTATATATTTACAGGTATCCAATTAAGGGAGAATAGAATGATCGCTTGATTGGTTGGTTGAATCTGGATTTGTTGATTAAATAAATAAAATAAACAAAGAAAATACTAAGGAAAATAAACAAAAGACACAAATATCTAGGGTTGTGATTCCACACAATATTTTTCTAATGATGAATTGATTCTCTTATATATGTGTAATAAATTAGTTTGCTAACCTGGAACACGAAAATATGCATAAGCCTCTTCCGATGGTCAGATGCAAATACCCAATTAACCCAATTAATCAAATGTCTATGTTAACCAAATTACCCGAATTCATTAAGTTCAAGTTCCAATTATGGCTACCCCCGCTCGACAGATATATTCCTATCCTGTAAGGAAATCTATTAAAGGGTTATCTATCCTCAAGGAAGATCGTGAGCTATTGAATCTAAGGCTGAAACCTAAAATCCTTTTTTCCAAGTTCATTTTAATTTTACTACATCAATCTTATTGGTGATCAGGCAACAAGAATCATTAAGCTTAAGATTCAATAAACAAACTAAAGAATTACCCATAATATAATTAAATCAATTATTAAGCTTGTTAATATTGTGTTTCATCACTTCCATAGAATAAAAATAAAATGCTGGGGGTTAGAGGATCCACTTTTACTATTTCTAATTTAGAAATTTCCCTTATTATAATATAGAAATTATCACTGATATTACCAACCGACCATATAGGCGGTATCCTGATTAAGTCAAATTTTCAATTAAGTCTAACCGACCATAAAGGCGATGTTATCATTTGTCCAAAAACCAGCCATATAGGCGGTAATTATCTGTCACCTAAAGATCGACCATATAGGCGGTGTCATATTATGTCAAATAAATAAAACCATCCATTAAGGCGATATAACCTTTAGTTTAAATTATAATTTCCATATTATAATTAAGGGAGATTGAGCTAAACTAAAATAATAAAAGCTTCAACTTTCCCCCAACAGAAATTTAACTACAAAACATAAAAGAAATGTAAAGAAAAGAAATTATTACTATTACTGAAAATAAAAATGCATAATTAAAATACTGAAAATAAATACAAACAAGATGCAATCCTTAAATTCCTTGCAAAAACCTAAGGAAAGCATGAGAATTACAAATGAAATGACTTGGTATTTATAAGAAAATCTAAAGGCTTCCACCAATTTCTCCACTAATTGCTCCACCAAACATGGCACCAAACATGGCATCAAACATGTCACCAAACATAGCACCACCAAATATGAAAGCATATTTGGTGGAAGTTTGACCATTTTTATTTTTTATTTTTTTATTATTTTTTTATTTTGAAAATGACTTAAATAATTAGACAAAACACAGTTCCAAATTTTCTTATCAATTTCGTTCATGGAAACGTCAGAATTCGAAATTATTATGAACTTCAAAGTTGTATATCTTTGAGTCTTCTTTAATCTGGAACTTGAATCACCTCAATCCGATATCGGAGTAAAACGTTATTGCCAAAATACGATAATTGCGCAAAGTTGAAATTTTTGAAATTGCACTTCGTTAGAACACACCATTTCAAGTTTCCAATCTCCAAAATCAAAATGTCAAGTCTAGTTTTTGCCCTTATTTGTTTCATATTTCGTCCTAATTGATTTCATTAAGTCCTGATTTATTTTATCTGCAAAATAAACTAAAACACATCAAAACATTCATCAAACCCGAGAAACTAAACAAATATAGGTAAAAGGGGCAGTAAATATTGATATATTTTCCGCTCATTAGGTTCTAAATCAGAATTCGTAGCGGCAGCACAAGTATATGGCGGTGGCAATCTTGGACTAGTGAGAATCGTTTCAAGGGCTGTACAGGAAGAAGGCATGCAAGTCTTGGGAATCATCCTAAAACCTTTGGCAGAGGAGAATCTTATAGGACCATCAAAATGAGAGGAATTAATCGTTCCAGGTATGTCTGAACGATTGGTGGAAATGATTAACTCTGCTGATGCTTTTATTGCTTTGCCAGGTGGCTTAGGCACGATGGAGGAAATTTTTACAGTGCTATCTTGGGCGAACTTGAACATACACCATAAATCGATTGGACTATTTAATGCTGATGGATTTTTAATGATGATGCCCAGAGAAATGGATTCGTGTCAAAACTTGTAAAAGAAATCCTCTTCACTGCCAGAACTACCAATGATTTAATTGACAAACTTTTAGCCTTTGAACTACAAATTGACTCTATCATTTCCAAGATAAACTGGTCCGATAATGATCATGGTAAAAAGCGTCGTATAAATCTGGATCTTAACCTTTAATTTTCATTTTAGACGTAGAATTCCAGCTAAACAGGTACTGTTTTCTAAACTCTTTTTCTACTTTTTAAGACATTGGGGACAATGTCTCATTTAGGTTTGGGGAAGGGGAATAGTTGACTAGTATCTTATTTTTATTGTGTTGTTTTTATTTGATTTTTAGTCAAAATTTTTCAAAAAAAAATTAAAAAAATTTTACCACAAAAAAAATTTCTTTTTGTGTTTTTAATTTGATAATCAAGTGAAATTGGTGTGAGATAGTTGTGTAAGGAATTTCCACTCTTGAGACGTAACTCAACCTATTTTGTAACAAGTTAATTTTTGTTTATTTCCTTTTGAATTATTTAATTTGTGAATTCTCCATAAAACTTACTAAAATGGATCTTCATATGCTCAATTGACAGGTATTATTAACATGCATGGTAACATACGGACATGAGATGTAATAGAAAAGTTTGTAAATATTCAGTGCTCTAGTTTAATTGGAGGAAACATCTAAAAAAGCGATGGGATAAAAAACAAAAATAAATGATGAAAAACACATATGAGATCCGAGTAATTAAGTCTTTAAGGGTGTTTTAAAACCTAGTGCCCTAAAGCCAACTGGTTTGGGAGTCACTGGCCCAAAGCTCGCTACATGGATTGAAGATATTATAAGAAATTTATATATATCTGAAATCCGGGTAATTAAGTCTGTATGGGTGTATCAACACCTAGTGCCCTAAAGTCAACTGGTTTGGGAGTCACTGACCCAAAACTCGCTACATGGATGAAAGTAAATTGTATATAAATAAAAAAAATTGAAAAAATCAAAAAAATATTCCATTGCTAAAAAAGGTGTGAAGTCTGATATAACTTTAGGACAAAAATATTACTCTCTTTCCAACTACACTTATGAATATTGTGGGCACAATGAGTTGATTAATACTTTGTTGGCTGTGTATATGGAGAATGGTAAAAATAATCGGAGAATTTACTTATTTGGTAATTTTGAAAGAAATAAAACAACTATTAACTTAGATAAGAAGTTTCACTTGTTTAGTCACTAACTTGTTTATTCTATTTTCTCTTGTCTTTTTGCTTTTGTGTGCATTAGTTTGACTTTTGTGGGTATGGATGAAAGTAAATTGTATATAAATAAAAAAAAATTGAAAAAATCAAAAAAATATTCCATTGCTAAAAAAGGTGTGAAATCTGATATAACTTTAGGACAAAAATATTACTCTCTTTCCAACTACACTTATGAATATTGTGGGCACAATGAGTTGATTAATACTTTGTTGGTTGTGTATATGGAGAATGGTAAAAATAATCGGAGAATTTACTTATTTGGTAATTTTGAAATAAATAAAACAACTATTAACTTAGATAAGAAGTTTCACTTGTTTAGTCACTAACTTGTTTATTCTATTTTCTCTTGTCTTTTTGCTTTTGTGTGCATTAGTTTGACTTTTGTGGGTATCGTCACTGTCTTTATTCAGCATGAGGAGGTAACTCCCCTCTGCTGGGGTTAAAGTTCAAGCTTTTATTACTAATATTTAGATTAATCTCCCTTAATTATAATATATAAATTATTTAAAACCTGACTTAATGGGATACCACATTTATGGTCGGTTGGACTTAATTAAATTAATCTTAACCTGACTAAACATGGATACCGCCTGTATAATCGGTTAGAATTAATAATAAATTTTACTTAATCAGGATACCGCCTATATGGTCGGTTGGTAATTATCACGCAAAGTTAATATATTATAATAAATGAGATATCTAAAATAGAAGTAATAAAAGTGGATCCTCTAACCCCATCATTTTCTTTTATTATACTTTTTCCTTTTTAATTTTCAAGCTTTTACTTTATACCATTTACTTTATTTAAGCTTTTACTAGCCTTAGATATGTGTGGTAACTAAACCCATTAACTGGGGTTGTGAAGAATTCCAATATCACTGGTTTATAAGGGGTTATTTCATGTCTTTGATAATATAAAGGTTTATTTATTAAGTCTTAACCTTAATGCTTCTTGTTAACTGGCCATTAATAAGATTGATGTGCTAAACTTAAAATAAACTTGAAAATGAATTTTAGGTTTCAGCCTTAGACTTAATAGCACACGATCTTCATTGAGGATAGATAACCTTTTAATAGATTTCCTTATAGGATAGACATATACCTATCGGGCGGGGGTAGTCACAATTGAAACTTAATCTTAATGAATTCAGGTAACTTGGTTAACATAGACATATGATTAATTGGGTTACACTGGGTATTTGCATCTGACCATCGACAAAGGCTTTTGCATAATTTTGTGTTCCAGGTTAGTAAACCAATATATTACACAAGCATGAGATAACCACTCCATCTTTAAAAGATATTGGAAGGACTCACAATCCTAGATAGTTTAATAATATTAAATTTTCCTTTAATTTACTTTCGCGTTGTTTAATTTACTTGTTTTAAGTTTAAAGTCACCATTCAATCAAACAACCAATCTGTTAGATACTCGTAAAAATTTGACTTCATAAATTAATAGCTTAGGTATTAAGTCCTCGTGGGATTGATACATTTATACTACTTGAATGATACGTGCGTTTGCGTTATACGTGTGTGATTACGCCGGTCAGTAAACTATCCAAGGTATTTTCTAATTCATTACATACATCTAATATATTAGTTTAATAAATCTGTGGTCCAATGATGATCATTGGTTAAATGAGATTTAATTACTTCCTGAATACAATATTCATTAAATGGATAAAGATATGTGGTGTGATCTCATATCAGATCATCATTTACCATACAAAATAAGCATCTAATGCTTATGTGATAATCTCACAAAGCACTGTTCTAAGTTATGAAGTTAACCGAATATTTTTCTTAATGTTTATCTCTACATCAATGACACTACTAGTCGTATTAAAATATGAAATAACTGTTTATAAAGAACAAGTAACTATTCAATAGTCGCAAGTTCTGATATCAAATATCAAAACAATTATTAAATAATATTTTAAATAACTAGACGGGAGATTCGATATCTAATACCTATAATTGTCGTATTGTGAAAATCGATATTTCCTCTACAGAACTATACTCATCTCCATTTTTTAGCTTTATAATTTGCCTTCAACTATTCACAACAATTACAAATAATTGATTAGCAAACTGTGTCAGACATATTACCTCTAAAGGTTCCTAAAGCTAAGAAACGTCATTATCAGATAAACAAATACCTAATGAAGAATTCTTAATGTCAGTCAAGAATCTCGAGACATGAACTAATTCACGTCAATTCTGACTGCATAAGAAACTATTCTCTCAAGACTATTATATCCTAAAACGGATATCTATTTAGATTATCTATCGTGACTTAGAAACTAAGTCACTAACCATCTTGATTTTTCAAGAAAATCGGAACAACAGTTCCAGATAGTTTTAACTAATCTAACAAAATCCAAGCCTACTCTAAATCTAGAACATATTCTATAAATATGCAACCATAAGAAAAGTCAGAAAACATATACAAATAATATGCATGCAGTGGATTAGAAGTTTTAATTCTATCAACAATATAGAATAAAGAAAACATAAGCATCAATTTTCATAATATTACACACTGCTTTAGTTATGGAATTTTAAACCAAGAAGTGTCTCCCACTATTTTACATAATACCGTAATCCCCAACGGAAAATGGGAATTCAATAATTCAATTGAATTCCATAGTGAGAAGTGGACCTCATGAATATATTTCGACTCACGGCTTTGGCACGTTCTCGCCTACGTATATTCATTAGGTAGACAACTCATTGTCAATCACTCACTAGTAACTCCTAGGTTCCTGTTGGCACGTTCACAAGGAGGCGTTCCAAGGTTAAACTTGTCAATGATAAATTCAAGATACTTGCGTAGTCCTGATAGCTTTGGCACGTTCAAGATTTCCGCTTGCTCTTGAATTTATCTAGTATCACATATACATTCGGTATGGATAAATTTCTATCAACTACACCATCACTGCTTTGGCACTTTCTTGGATGTAGCCATAGAACAGATATCCAAAAACCGTATTGACAAGACGGACCAAGAAATATGCATCCAATACATATTACTTTAAAACCTTATTAAAAAATGATTTTCCGCAAAGATGTTACATATTTGATTTAATCAAATTAAATAAATACAAGCATGTATAAAGTAAGAAAGTAATTAAACATTGAATTTAAAGGCATATTCATCTCATGTGTTTAGGTTCAGACCTGCTCTGATACCATTTTCGTTAGGGTTTTGGGCAAAATACCCGGGTTACGCAGCGGAATGCGGGAAAATCAAATTTTCACATTTCTTTAATTTTTCTTGGGTAATTAAAATAAACTTATTTATTTTAATTATTCAATACTTAAAAACAGAAATTTTTAACCCGAAAATCATAATTTCAGTAAATTACCATAAGCAAAACTTTTCATTTTCATCATTTTAGTCCTAAAGTGTTCAAAAAAAAAATTAGGTGATTTCCAATCACAAAAAATGATTTTTACATCAAAATACAATAAAAATAGAAATCTGAAAAATTTCTAGATTTTTCAGTAATTATGGAAATGCCCATAAACTTTGCATTTTGATCATTTTGGTCCTAATTTATCAAATACATAATTAGGTGATTCCCATTCTCTACTAAAATGATTTATACATGTCATACATGTCAAAATACAAATTGCAATTCAAGAAAACAAAATTTCCAAAATTATCGAGAGGTCCCTCAAGTTTCCAAGAATTGCACTTTAGTCCAAATTGGTTCAAAATCATTCAAGATCAAGTCCAATCAACACCAAAATTAATATGCATCATATAACATCATTAATTAACACATATATGAAAACCCCAAATTTGGAGTGGATTATGAATCCTAATTTTATAATTTTCATAAATTGACAAATTAACACCAAATTAATTAAATTCAACACTTTAATTAATTCTTACCACACCAAACTAGTCTCACATCATGATGAAACAACTCAAGAACAATTTTAGGTCATTTATGAGTGGCTATGTAACTCTAGAATGGAAACTCACCATCAAATGACAAAAGAATACAAAAAACTAATTTTATGCATTCTTTATACATATACATGCTTCAATCTTTCTATCAAGTTCCCAACCATCAAAATACATCCACAAAAGATTAGAGAAGAAACTAAGCTACACAATTTTCTATCAAGTTCCCAACCATCAAAATACATCCACCTAGTATGATAGAAATAATTTTCATGAAAAAGAAAGTAAGAAAAACTTACTAAAATCTTTGATTTTCCAAGCTTTCTCTTCTTTCTCCTTT
Source organism: Zanthoxylum bungeanum (assembly GCA_019454045.1). NCBI lineage: Eukaryota > Viridiplantae > Streptophyta > Magnoliopsida > Sapindales > Rutaceae > Zanthoxylum > Zanthoxylum bungeanum. Next base: position 29,466 of record SKCR01042387.1, read on the forward strand.
CTTTTTCTCTCAACTCACTTTTGTATTTGATCTAGGGTTCTTGAATTATGAAACAAAAATGAAAAAGATGGCTTTTATATTTTTCTAAGGTTGACCGAAAATAGAAAACAAATAATAGCCATATGTTTTTCAATTTTTATTTCATTAATTAACTTAAAGGATAATGATTTAATTAAATTTGTGGTATTTATTCATTAAACAATTTAATGAATATCACAAATGTACCAATTAAATCATGTAAATTTATCCAATATAAATTAGCCATTTTATCCAATAGAATAAAGCCATTTATCTTACTTTATTAAAGTAAAAGATATTAATTATTTAATTCATTTAATTCATTTAATTATTCAACATTTGAATAATCAAATAATTAAATACAAATATCTTAAATATATGTATTGTATTTACATTAAATAATCAAAATACATATTAATTATAAATGTCAAATATCACAATTTAACATTTAATAAATGACCAAAATATCTCAAATGCATGTATTATCGTTTAACCGTTAAACGACTTATAAATAATCAGTATTATTTATAAATATTGCCCTAATGCCCTACGAGTATATCTCATTAGTGAGACTCTCTGGATTCAGGCATATCTGTCACAAAATGTAATTTCGTGTCCATAATCTACCCACCCGTAAATTATAACGAACACAGATAAACTCGTTGAATCATACAGGTCGAGGTCATCGCATACATATAATCCATCCGTCACAGGTATTCAGATTATCCCAAATATATAGATAAAAATGTCAAATCTCTATAGGTATCCCGTCGATGATTCTATTAGCAATCTCTTAATAACACTTATAACTTACTTCTACAGTGTACCACAGGTCTATGAATTTAACAAATTGTTAATTGCACATTGAATACCTATGCTCTGTACACAGAAATGACGGATCTTATCTTGATACGCACAAGATATCATGAGGATCAGTCCACACCCAACGAACAAGCGGAGGTCTGATCTAAATAGATCGGTGATGTGACTACCATCAAAGTGTGGAGGATACCTCATACATCCACAGTGATATCTCAAGTCAAAGGACCATTATGCTCACTTGACCCGAGAAGATTCCTATTGACGTTGGTGTACCATATATTAGGAAAATCTTTGGTGAGTCGTTCAGTGTTTATCCACTATAAACACCCACACGTCTATACGAGTCTCCCCAGACTCATGGTTCATTGGGGTAAACCATCAGACCAAGTCTCAATATACGATGTGTACTGGTCTCAACGGATTTTACTAACTGACCCGTGTTAGTAAATCTTGACCAGAAAATTTATTTGATAATATATTTCTGGTAGTGTCACTTCCCAATGTCAATTACAAATTACTTTGTAACTGCGCACTACATTATATATTATCGGGTCTTTGTCTAATATATACATATCAATAAATGATATTTAGTTTCAATCTAATTGTAATTAGATCGAATATGTATATAAAAACAAGAAGTATTACCATAAATAAGAAATATTATGGGAAAAAAAAAGAATTGTTCGTATTCATGAATCAGACATGAATACGATTTGGATTGGCACTCTGAGCACCAACCCTACAACACAGAGACAAGTAGAGAAGGTACCTACCTAAATTGATCTATCAATATATACTTACCAAACACCTATAATGTATTAATTCTACTCGTGAGTTATGATAATTAAATTTATACTATAGAGTAGGAAATAGGGTTTTAGAAAAAAAAAATGGAAATAAGTATAGCTTTGTCCAAACATTTATTTATTGCCAGCGAAGCAATTGAACAAGTTTTTATTAAAAACATTACCAAACTAAAGGACCAGGGGTGATGGTGATATTGGTTACGGTGTCGTTTTGAATGTTATCCTTTCAGGTAAGTAAAGACTAAATACTAGGGTAAGAGTGAGAAGGACCACGTTGCTCGATTAGTAAAATAATTGGCCTATTAATTATTTATTGTAGTAAGTTGGCAACAACATGAAGTTCTCAATTCTTCTAACTAGCCAGCCTATTTTATTGTCACTTTCAAAGGTCTTTTCTTTCTGAATCGACTATTGGATTTTTGTAAGAGTAATGATACAAAAAGTTATATCGGGATGGGAAAATTAAGTAAAATTCCACTTCATGAGGTTTTGTATTTATTAAATTGACTACTTCAATATATATTAAGAAATATTTAAAGAATATATATTTTTTATTGTTATTAATTTGACATTACATCTTTTTATTTATGAAATTATGCAAATAATAATAAATATATTATAACAAAATTCCATGCAGGAGGCTTTGTTTAGTTTTAAATATTAGTGGAGTTTCATTTAATTTTACCAAACATTAAGGGTGTTATTCCATATTTGTTGGCGATGTCCGTAACAAAACAAGTTCAATTGAGTTGTAATGAGTCTTAAAGATCTCGGTACAATTGGACAAGTATTTGGACGACATCAGATGAAGTTGTCAGGCTTGCGTTCGTGGTTCGTTTGAGTGAAAGTTCGAACAAATGCTTTAAGAGACCACACGTTCGAGTCACGTTCGACATTGGGTTCAAACGAAATCTTTTAGAGGCTTCGCGTTCGTTGTGCCTTCGTAAGGACGTTTGAACGGTTTTGCGGAACAGCTCGCGTTCGTCATGCATTCTTATGGCATTCGAATGGTTGTGCGTAACTGAGTTATTTTGGACGAGTTTTTTTAACTAGTTTTGCACAAGAAAAACCGTACCTATATAAACAAACATAGAGCCACCTTATCAATGATTGGAAACACATTAGTTTGAGTTACAACATTGTTTGATTTCAACTTTCTTGAGAATTCATCCAGAAGACTTCTTTGGTTTCCATGTCTTTTTTTTTTTTTTTTTTGGTTGGTGAGATTGAGTTTTGATTACCATCACATAGAAACACAACATTAACCCAATTTCCTAAATCTTCAAAGTTCTTTAATAGGAAGATTTATAGTCGGAGTTCCGGCGTTGTGAGTTCATAGGGTTGATCCACTCAGAGACTTCAGAGGTTTTGGAGAAGGCCTCTTGGTGGCGGCTCAGAGAGTTCTTCGAGTTATTATAGTTTAGAGGTATTCGAGTCGTTGAAGTTGTCACCATAGGTCCTATACTATCGCTGTAGGTTTTCTCATATATAGTGGATTCGGGTGGTAGCTTATACCCATAGTGATTTTTTACTCGCACGAGTTTTCCACCCCGTCAATAAAATTCTTGTGTTGATTTTGTTTACTGCTTTAATATATTTGTTTTGATTCATATTTGCATAGACTACAGTTTAGAGATATTTTTTTTTAACTTTAATAATTTTATATAAATTTATTATTTTTGTTTGTCTTAATGAGATAACATTATTCACTACAAGAAATTATATTTTTTGTAGCAAAAATTTAGTGGGGAAATAATTTTCGTCACTAAATGTCAACTTTTAGTGACGTTAAAAAATAACTTTTAGTGGCGACTTTATATTATATTATGTTTGATAAAAATTTTCAATTAGATCTTATTCAAGTAGAATTTCCAAAAAAAAAAAAAAAAGAAGGTAGAATTTCTAACAGTTTCGGGAGGGAGAGCTTCTTTAAAAAAGTTTTTTGTTTTTTTGATTGTCAATGAGAGTTTTTTTTTTTTTGATTATTTTAATAAACAAGTTTTTTTAAAGTTTTGTTACGAAATGAATGAAATAAGATTGTAAAATAAAATAATAATATTTTACATAATTTAACTCTGAAAAAAACTCTGAAAAAACTCAAAATTTAAGATTCCCCTAATAAATCCCAAATAACTTTTTTAATTTTTAAAAACACTACTGATAATAAAAAAAAAAATAAAAGTAATTTTTGACATTAAATGAAACACTTTTAGTCCGTAGAGAAACCATATCCAGTTGATGAGCGTGCCTTTTTATCAGTTCAATCCTTCACAAAGTGAAAAATAGAGCAGTTTGCTCTCTTAATTAAATAGGAGCAGACTTATCTTTATTGACTCAGAATTTCGATCTGTATTTTATAATAAATTTTTTTCTTTCAAATAATTTCTGTTAATATTATTAATTTAGTATAGGTAGAATAATAAATGAGAATAACAATAATAATTGTGCAACGGCTGACTGAGAAATTGAACGGTGTAACAGTTATTATTCATAATTGGTAATTTAATTATATACTTTATGAGTTTCACAGGTTCGTTAATGTAAGGAGCTACTGGTTTGGTAGTGTAGGGTTCACGATCTGATATTTAGGTTTTGAGTTCGAATGTAGGGAGTGTGTTTCTTGTAAAAATGCGAGACATCGAATGTTTTATTTACTCCGTTTAAGTTCGGAAAAAATGATTTGACGGTAGATTTTTCAAGATTCCAAAAAAAAAATAAAAAAATTTGCCTAACATATATAAAGAATGCAGCAAATCCATATTGCATGCAGCATATGATTCATGAAGGCCTTGGCGGATAAATACTAGATTTGAATTTAGTGTTGAGTTAGGTTTTGCATTTAATTTTTTGTCAATTGTGATTGGTGGTTTTTTTTATAAGAATTTATATATAATTAAATTTTAATCATTCATTATTATTAATATAAGAAAATTATAAAAAAATTTATTACAATTCAATTTATCATTAGATATAAATTTGGCAAGCATAAAAACTTCAAACTTCAAACTTCAAACTTCAAAGCCTTATTATTATGATGATGATGATGATGATCATTATCATCGGTATTAGTAGGTTTGATAGGAAATGTATGAAGAATTAATCATCTGAAACTTGAGGTGGTGTACTAACAGTTTAATCACAAAGGCAGCTATAAATCTATAGTAAGATTGGATGAAGTTTAAATACATGCGTGTACTTAAACATTTACATTGGCTTCATCTTGATTATAACTTTGACAACACGAATAAGTACCAATTTAAGAGCATGCACAAGGTTCGGTTACAGTCCAACCGTAACCAAATCTCTACAAACGCCAATCGAATTATAGATATAAGGTTCGGTTGTGGTTTCAGTCCCGTAATCTTTAACCGGACCGAACCGTACGGTTCAGTATGGTTAAAGGATGAATCATATTTTTTTTTATAAAATAAAATAATTTAAAATATTATAAAATAATAAAAACTAAAGATTTACTAAATCATACATTGATAGTCGATGAAAAAATAGAAAATGTAAAATTAATTAATTTATTCCTTTGAAAAAAAAGAACTTGCACTTAATTAAGTTATATATGTATTCTTAGGGCTAACCCTAAACTACTTTTTTATGAGAGCAAGGACCACGGTGCTAAATTTCGTTAAGTTACAAAGTCAAGGGCCATTCTTGTGGTGGTCCTAGTTCTGCTCTTCTTAATTTTTTTGCAATTGTTATTGATGATTACTGATGAATATATATTTTTATCAATTATTTCAATACTTTTTTACTTAATTTTACGTTAGTTTATAATTTATTTTAGTTATTTTACTTTAAATTATTTTATTATGTTAATTTAAATAGGTTTATCGAATCCTAAACGAATCGAATCAAATGTGATGGATTCGTATTCGATTCATTTATTAAAAGAATCCTAATATCAGGATTCGTATTCGATTCGTTTATTAAACGAATCGAATACGAATTTTCGTTTAGTCATGATATTATTTAATATCATTATTTACCACAGTTGATTTACATTAATTTTTTCATAAATATATAGTTGAAAATATTATTTTTTTCTATGGTAATTAGCCATTATTTCTCGAATCTTAATTGAAAAATAACAATAATTAATAAAAGAAAATAATAAAATGAATCATAAACGAATAAAAAAATTTATGAACTTAAATTCGTATTCGATTCGTTTAATAACCGAATCGAATCGAATTGACTCATTTATTAAACGAATCCATTTTTTTAAACTCGTATTCGCTTTAAAACAAAATGAATCAAACGAATAAACGAATCCTGACCTAAATTACGGTGCACTAAGGCTGAACTAGAACCAAAATCAAGAAAGTCAAGCACGTAACAGAGGGAGACAACGCATTCAGCAAAATTAAAGCTTTATATTTTCTCATATAATTGAAGACAAACAAAAGCCACGTGCCAAAGCCATGATTATGGGTTTTATCTACGTTTCTCGGTTGTCTTTACCTACATATATTTTAATTTGTTATGCTAGAATGCTCCCTAACATATTTATGATTTTCTTTACTCTTATCATGTATAATTTCTTGTTCTATGGTTGTAATAGATCCCAAGCACATATTTATTAATTATTTCTATATTTTTATTCTTTTAAGATTGTTATTAATTATTGATAATTCTCTTTATTTTAATGTTTATTTTATTTGTCTAGCCAACAATAGAATAATATTGGTAAATCATTAGGAACACGATAGAAAGAATTTGGGTTAGACGAGAATAATAACGTGTAATTTATTCGCTGAATATATTTTCTCACAGCATAGACATATACCTAAAGGCATACGTAGTCAAGATTAAATTCTGTTTAATTTAATTAACATAAATATATAGTCAATTGAATTATTTTGAATATTTTTACCTAACCATCGAAAGAGACTTGTGAATAATTTAATATTTCAGGTGAATAATTAGTATTTTAATATTCATGTTTGAAGGTTTTGTTTAGCCTTAGTAGGGTGAGCCGAAACCGATAGGAAACCAACAGATTGGTTTGGTTTCGAATCCAATATGGCCGGTCCCAAGTGTTTGGAGACTAAAGAGAAATAAAATTGTAGGGCTCAATTAATTTTTGTCAATGTTGTTAAAAAAAAATAGAGAGTGATCCAATAAATCGATGCAGGAATAAAAAATAATAATAATATGTCGTTCATGGTATGCTTCATTCCCCGTGACACACTCGTGGTTCTTTACTCCCAAGTATAAGAGTGTCGAAATAATAAAATAACCTGGTAAGTTCGGGATCGATTCACATGTAATAGATTTAGTAAAATAAAATAGTAATTTGAGTGAAAAGAAAAAGCTAAATGTTTTGAAGTGATGAACAATTTTAAATTGATATGCAATAATAAATTAGAATGGTGAGGCTAGATGATACATTCTTAATATTTCAAATATAAAGAAATCATACTTTTATCATTATTACCCAGTTAATTTACTTCAGAATTAATTATGACAAAACATATCAAACCAGCCATAAAGACAGTGATAATATGTGTGTATAACAAGTCCAGTTAGGTACTCAATTATGCAAAATAAATAAAATCATCCATAAAGATGGTAATAGAATTTGTCAATAATTAATTTAGATTTAAATTACTCTCTCATATAATATGTGGTAAAGTATTAACTGTGCAAACCAAAATTTGATTGTCTACAACAAATCAAGACACCCTTAAATATAAGAAAATATTAAATATTAGTTTTCATATTATAATTCATATATTATAATATAAATAAAATTAATTAATATTTTTCATATTTACAGTTTCACACCTTTATCCCAGCAGAATGGAATTAGCTACCAATGCTTTGAATAAAAACACACATAATTTTATTATTGAAAAAAAAGAAATTACAAGAAAATAAAACACACAGGACGCTTCTTCCAAATTCTTCAAGAGAGAAATGAAATAAGCATAAAATGAGAGGTGATCACCTCTATTTATAGTAGAAGTGATCATCTCTCAATTATTAATTACAACTTTTCAAATCAAATACAAATAATAAAACATTTACAAATTTATTTTTTATTTTTCCTTTTGACTTTTCTTATAATAATTTTTGTTGATCATTTTGCGAATATTTGTCCAATCCATCTAAATGTGGATTGTGACATTTCAACTTTTTATTTTTTATTTTATTTTTTTATTTTTATTTTTTTATTTTTATTTTCTAATAATTAAAATTACATGCAATACATATTGATTTCTTCACCAATTCGACTTTGAAAATATCTGAACTAGAAAATCTTATAAAGAGCAAAGTTATAGATATTTGAGTTTTATTTCATTTGAAACTGGAATCGCCTCAATCCAATATCGGAATAAAACATTATGGCCAAAATACGAAAATTGCGCAAAGTTGGAATTTTTGAAATTGTACTCTGTTAGAACGCCATTTCAAGTTTCTGGCCTCCAAAATCCAAATGTCACGTCTATTTTTCTAGTTATGAATCCAAGTTATTATTCCACCTACATAAGAAATAAAAATCACAATAAAAATATATAAAACATAAATTTAATTATTATTTCACAAATATGTTAAATTAATGGGATTAATGAAACTACAACTGTAAAATAATTAATTTTCCTTTTAATAAATGTATACTTTTTAGTGTTCATCACACCCCCAACCAGCTTATTACTAGTCTCTAGTAATTTAGCGAAAACTAAAAAAATAAAATCTTATCCAAATTAGTAATTGGTTTATTTCTTTCTAAGTTATTGAATAAGCAAATTCTCATATACTTTTTACCATTCTTTCATACACCCATAAGACAAAATACCAGTTAATTCATTGTGCCCATAATATTCACAGGTCTTGTTGAAAAGAGAGTAATATCTTTGTCTTAATGTTAATCAGAATTCATACTTTTGGACATGGCAGTTAAGCTCTGTAACGAGCATTGGGCCAGTGATTCCCAAACTAGTTGGTTTTAGGGCACTAGATGTTAAGACACCCCTACAAACTTAATTACTCGGATCTCAGATGTCAAAAAGAACATGTGTTCGATTTCCTTAAGCTTTCTCTTTAACCCATGTAACGAGCTTTGAGTCATTGACTCCCAAACCAGTTGGCCTTTGGGCACTAGTGTTATAACACCCATACAGACTTAATTGTTCGAGGTAGAGAGACTACGAAATTGAACTTATTCACACACATTTTTTTTTACAAACTCAAGTTGTACCGTTTATGCGTACAATCACTTATTGTTGATGCAAGATGTCTGATTACTAAGTAAAAGCTTGATTATTATTATTATTATCATTTTTTAAAAATTAACTCAAGTTGCATTGTTTTACGCGAACAATCATTGCTTGCTGAGGCAAGATGTCTGGTTACTAAGTAAAAGCTTGATTATTATTTTTGAATAAAAACACTAATTCCACTAATTTAAAGTGCTACCTCTAATAAACTAGAGAAATGAATATTACAAAATTTTCACTTACAACCCACGATCATATGTTACCGTATATGTTGATAATACTAAGGGTGGCAATGGGCCGGGTCGGGCCGGGCTTAGGTGATAAGTGCATGAAAATGTACTTTGAACATCACTAATTTAGCCTAATTATCAAGTATTTAATCTTAATTGTAGTTTATTTTATGTTTTATTATTAGGAAGCAATGAAACATGGATCTTGAAGCAATTACACGTGTTTTGGGACCCTACGGACGCATCAAAAGTACGAGGAAGAGTAGAAACACAGAAAACATAACACCAGAAATTTCAACTGGCGTCGCGATGCCCATCTTCTGGCATCGCGACGCCGTCTCAGATTACGCACATAGAGAATGGCCGAGAGTTTGGCACCACAACGCCATTTTCCGATGCCACGACGCCCCGACAAAGTTTCAGAACCTTAATTCGATCATGTTTTACATACATAATGACTCAGGGACTTCCCTATATATACCTAACCTCGTCCAAAACCCTAAAAGAGGAGAAAAAGACATATAAAAAAAAAGTTCAAATCACATATTTGAGAGAGAAAAACGAGGAAGCTTCAAGCCATACAAGATGTCTCTCCGATCCCTTCAGGCTATGTCATTCTTTTATATGGAGAACTAATCTCCTAGGCAAATGTAGGGATGAACTCTTGTACTTAACTTCTCATATTCATGTTTTTGATTCCTGAATGATCTTCGACGTTTAATACAATTGATGTTTCACTATTCTCTATTATCTTTTAATTTATAATCCAGAGATTGTGTTTTACTAATTTTCATATAGGAATAGTCATGCTTTTTTTTTCTGTATGATTGGGGAACCCAATTATAACTGGTATTGTTGTTTTATGAGTTAATCTTCTGCTGTAGTATTACATGTGAGTATATTGTCGACGTTAGATAGGTCATAATGATAACATAGTGAGCTGTTAACATAGAGAAAGTAATTCATCGATCATCTTAGTATTTAATGTGTTTTAAATTGAAATATCTTCCGATTTTTGGTTGGGGAAGTGAAACCCTCAATTGAGTAATAAAAGAAATCAACTACTGAATATAAGGGGGTTGATACAAGAGGGATTCCCGACGCTTTACTACTTTTCTCTACAGATAATTCTTATGTATTTTTCATAGTTTTTATTTTACATTTCCAATTAAATCATTTCCTTTAATTAAGTTATTGCTTACGTTCATATTAAGTGATTCAGTTCCTTCGTAACCATCTCTTTGAGGAAACGACACCCCAACTATACTGTGATAACCGCAAGTATTTTTTGGGCGTAATCAAATTCTGGCATCATTGCCGGGGAGACGGTATACGATCAAAAAGAGCAGGTTTTCTTGGTCACTAGCAAAGCGGTAACTTCGTTCCATCTTTACTTTTTATTTATTTATTTTATTTCAGTTTTAGTCTTAGTTTAGATTTTTATTTTAGTTTCAAATTTTTTATTTCTGTTTCTTGTTTTAATTGTGTTGAGTGCATGCCTAGACTTAAGGATCGGTTTGATAGATTTGTTAGAATTGAAAAGGAAGATTCAGATTCAGAAAGTCTGTTTGACAACCACTTTGCCACACCATCTACATCTAGCACACACAACATGAGTGATTACGAGAGGCCACCCATTAGGACTTTTGAGGAGTACCTCCATCCCACTCGCACAGCTACACCATCATGCATAATGTTTCCCTCTAATTTACCATATATAGACTTTAAACCTGGAATGATACAATATCTCCCAACCTTTCATGCTTCGGTGAATGAGAACCCTTATGTGCATATTAGGGAGTTTGAAGAGGTTGTAACAACCTTTCAAGACCGATTTGGGAATACAGACACAATTAGACTTAAGTTTTTCCCTTTTGCCCTTAATGATAAAGCTAAAAGCTGATTGTATTCTTTAAGACCTCGTTCAATAGGATCATTGGGTAAGAGGACACATGCATTTTTAATAATTACTTCCCACACCATAAGACTGGTGCTCTGAAAAGACAAATCTCTACCTTCTCCCAGAAAGACAGTGAAACCATTTATCAGACTTGGGAGAGGTTTAAAGAGAACTAATTTTCCTCACCATGGGTATGGAAGTTGGCGCTTGGTGAATTAATTTTATGATGGTTTAACCAATAGGGAGCGCCAATTCGTTGAGATGATGTGCAATGGTGAGTTTATACGAAATGACCATGACGAGGCACTTGAGTACTTAAATGACCTAGCCGGGAAATCTCACACTTGGACTGGACCTAATGACATGGATAGCACTGATAGGACACGTCCCACTACTTCTAGCGGAGGTATATACCACTTTAGGGAAGTGGCTAGTCTTAAAGCACAAATTGAGCTATTAACTAGAGAGATTTGAGCTTTAAAAGCCAAAGATAGCAAGACTATGCATGCGATAGCCTAGCTAGAACCTCAAAGCGTATGTTTATGTGTAAGGGGGTTGACCATCTAGCCCAAGAATGTCCTTTATATGGTGAGATGAGGGAAACATATGAGGAACACTGGAATGCTTTAAGGATGTACAAGAAACCTTCTACACCATATTCAGATAATTATAATTCTGGTTGGCGGAACCACCCAAATTTCAGTTGGAAACATGAGTCTCAACAACCAACTCAAACAACACAACCTAAAGGCTACACTGCCTCTTATTATCCCACACCTATCATTCATAGAAACTATTTAGAAGATACAGTGCAAACATGATCGGTGAAATCACACACGTTACGTAAACACACGTATCGCTCAAGTAGTATAAAAATATCGATCACACGAGGACTTAATTCCTTTACTATTATTAATTATTGACGCTAAATGTTTACAAGTATCTAATTGGGGTAAGAAGGGATTTTTCGCTAGTTGAAGTTCGATTTGATTAAAATAAATAAATAAAAAAAATACAAAGAAAATATAAAAGAAAATAATAAAACACAAAACATCCAGGGTTGTGATTCCGCCCAATATTACTCTAATGATGAATTGATTTTCCTATACATGTGTATAATATATCAGTTGTTAACCTGGAACACGAAGATATGCAAAAGCCCATGTCGATGGTCAGATGCAAACACCCAAAGTAACCCAATTAACTATATGTCTATATTAACCGAGAAACTCCGAATTCATTAAATTTAAGTTCCAATTGTGGCTACCCACCCTAGACATGTATATGTCTATCCTGGAAGGAAATCTCTAAGGTGAGACCGTGAGCTATTGAATCTAAGGCTGAAACCTAAAATCCTTTTGTCAAGTTCATTTTAAGTTTACCACATCAATCTTATTGGTGATTAGGCAAAAAGAAGTATTAAGCTTAAGATTCAATAAACAACCCAAAACATCACACATTATATAATTAAATCAATTATTAAACTCATGAATATTGTGCTTCATCACTTCCCTAGAATAAAAATAAAATACTGGGATTAGGGGATCCACCTTTAATATTTCAAATGTATAAATCTCACTTTATTATAATATAAAAGTTGTCAGTGTTACCCAATTAAGCCAAACCAGCAATAAAGGCGGTGTTATTATTTGTCCATAAACCAGCCAAATAGGCGGTAATAATCTGTCACCAAAAGACCGACCATATAGGCGGTGTCACATTATGTTAAATAAATAAAACCGGCCATTAAGGCGGTATCAAATTTAATCCATATTATTAGATTACAATTTACATATTATAAATTAAGTGAGATTAATCTACCTTATCATGTTAAAGGTTTCACCATTCCCCCAGCGAAAATTAATTACTAAACATAAAAGAAATATAAAACAAACAAACTATTATTACTACTAAAAATAAAAATACATTACAAAACTATTAAATAAAACTAAACAAACAAGATACAGTTCTTAATCCCTTATTAGGAACCTAATGAAAGTATCAATTTGGAAAATGAAATCAGCCTCAATTTATAGGCAAAAATTAGGCTCAGCGTTGCGACGCGTGAAAGGCTCTGTGTCGTGACGCAACCAGCTGTCTCCCACTTGTACACGTTTTATCGGTGTGTCGCGACGCGTAGAAGCTTTCACGTCGTGACTCTGGCTACAATAGATGGCGACTGTATTATTGGCCCGGAGCCGTGATACGTGAAGGTTTCGCATCGCGACGCGCACATTAAAATTTCATTTTTGTATTTCCTTATCCATTTTTTGTCGTTTTAGCCCCGAGTTGATTCCATTGGTCCCAATATTATTTTTATCTACAAAATAAATAAAAACATATCAAAATGTTCATCAAACCCGAGAAACTAAATAAAATATTAAGTAAAAGAGGTGATTAATATTGATATATTTTTCACTCATCAAACCTTCAAACCTAACATTTTGCTAATCCTCGAGCAAAACAAACATAAATAAAATGAAATAAACAATTAAGACTAAATTAATCTAAGCCATTTTAGTGGGGATCACAGTTGTATTTAGCGTATGCAACAAGCCCTAGTGGACGAATTTTAGTCTCGTGAAGGCTTACGGCGATGATACCCACAAACGTCAATCATGCACATGCAATCACACATAAAAAAAAAACGAAAATAATAGCTATATATACAATGTCCTCATAGAATGTCTAGCAACAAAGTTAAAGGAACCTTCAAATGCATACTGCAACTAAATCCTTTCATTTGAAAAAAATATCTAAATCAGACTCTAGGTGTGTGTGTGAATAGTTCTATAAACAACTTTGATTCTAAGTTACTTAACTAGGTGATTTTGTCTAAATTATCAGTAGTTGATGGGTCAAACCAACCTGACTATCTAAAAATTATTCTATCTACTACTATGTGCGCAAAGTGTGGTATGAGAGACTTTCTTTATTATTATTATTTACAGCCCTACCGTTTTACACGAACAATCACTACTTACTGAGGCAAGATGTCCGGTTACTGAGTAGGTCTAACTAACTCAAGCCCTACCGTTTAACGCAAACAGTCACTGCTGGCCAGGCAAGACACCCGGTTACTAAGTAAAAACTTGGTCAGTTTTTATTCATCATATATATATAAATATATTTTATATCATCATCATATCGCACATCATAAATAAATAAAGACAGAAACAAATATTCAGGCAAACGGTCATTCATCATCCACTGATTGTTTCAACTAGTCACTTTGTCAACTCCTTATTATCTAACTGCTACAGAACTAGATTTTAGTGCATATGAGTCTGACCTAGATATTATGCTCAAAATATAGGATAAAAGTGAAATTAGCATTTATCTTTTCCAAGAACTTTTTACTAAGACAAACAATCTCATCATTAGATATATATATTTGTTTAATAAAACATGCAAAAAACACAACATACAGGAAAAAACATAACAGAGCATGCAAAATAAACATGCAATCCCACCCCCAAACCTAAATCTAGCATTGTCCCCATTACGTTAAAATATAAAATAAAGAGAAGGGAACAACACTACCGTGGTGATTCAAGTTTCCGCCCCATCGTCATCCTCGCTGCTGCCTCCTGAAAAGTCCGGATAGATGGGAATCTGATCAGGGCTTCGATGATCCCCATGCGGGTGAGGTTGGTGTTTTATGTCATGAAATCTCACGTGCGTCGTGACGTAAAGGGTTTCTACGTCGCGACTTTGAAGGCCTAGCCGTGTGCCACATTCCAATTTCGTTCGAGTTACGACGCGTGCAGGCTTGTGTGGCGACGTCCAAATTATTATTATTATTATTTTTGGCAAAATGAGAATCCTTTAGCGCACATATCCACTAAGACGCGTCTCAAGAGTTGACTCCTTACTCTGCCATCTCTAATGAATTGAATTTTTATCTTAATGATTTTTTCAAATATTATTCCGTGATAGCCTTGTTTTTAATAGCTTGCTCTGCGTTAAGTGCTCCGTCTGTGCTTTTCCTGCAAAAAATTAACACACAAAATTAAAAATGCTACAACATGTATACACAAAATAAAATAAGATTTAAATTAAAATTTACATGGGTTGTCTCCTAGCTAGCACTAAATTTATCGTCTTCAGCCAGACGTGTTTAAAGGTTGTTCTTCAAGGAGGCTTCAGTGTGGTTTTTGACGTCCTGGAGACGACAATACCATGTGTGCTGCTTTTCCAGCATCTTTTCCAAAAATGGGATGGCCAAAAGAATTTTATCTGACTCAGTTCTCGTGCCACCGTCTTACACCTTATAGCTTTGTGTGGTTCTAAAAAGAAAGAAAGAAAATCAGAAGGTCTCGTATTGTTCTTGACTTTGAATGGTTGTGCCATTCTGTCAAGCTTCTGGGCGGTGTCATCGATATGTACTCCCCACTGCTGTGATGTATCATCTGGTGTCATGAAATTTTTGTTATGCTCCCAAATTTGCTCTTGTATTTGCCCTACATCTTGTTCCATCATTTCTACACAGATGTATTTTAGAATTTCCTCGTTCAGCTCTTCATCCAATATCTGCGTAATGCATGCTCCATAAGTGTCAACCTGAGGATGTAAATATATGTCTATTTATAGGCCTTCATCCTCTGTGGTTGGTATGAACAGTTCATGTAGCTCTTCTGCTTGTTTCTCTTCACAGATGCAATCAGCGACCAGATAATTATCCAGATCAAATTGAAATTCTGCTTGTTCGGGCTCCTGAACTGATACCTCTACCTCAGCCTCCTCACCTGTTAAGGTGTCATTATGAAACTCTTGGTACTCGAAGGCTTCATCAGTTTCATCTGAAAATGTTTCGTGAGGTATGTAGCTCTGCTTTTTCTATTAATTGTCTCACTTGATCTGTCAGTCTCCATATAGTTGCTGCTTGACTCTGAAAGATTGCTTCCCGTTTCGTGAACATGTCAGTCATACATTTATCGTGTTTCTTGAGCATGTCCATCAACTGTTCTTCCTTGGATGGTTCTGGTTCTTAAGTTCCAATTGTGGCTACCTACGCCAGACATGTATATGTCTCTCATGGAAGGAAATCTCTAAGGTGAGATCGTGAGCTATTGAATCTAAGGTTGAAACTTAAAATCCATTTGTCAAGTTCATTTTAAGTTTACCACATCAATCTTATTGGTGATCAGGCAACAAGAAGCATTAAGCTTAAGATTCAATAAACAAACCAAATCATCACACATTATATAATTAAATCAATTATTAAAATCATGAATATAGTGTTTCATTACTTCCCTAGATTAAAAATAAAATGCTGGGGTTATGAGATCCACCTTTAATATTTCAAATGTTGAAATCTCATTTTATTATAATATAGAAATTATCAGTGTCACCCAATTAAGTCAAACCAGCCATAAATGTGGTGTTATTATTTGTCCATAAACCAGCCATATAGGCGGTAATCATCTGTCACCTAAAGACCGACCATATAGGCGGTGTCACATTATGTTAAATAAATAAAAACAACCATTAAGGTGGTATCAACTTTAATCCATATTATTAGATTATAATTTCCATATTATAAATTATGTGAGATTATTCTACCTTATCATATTAAGGGTTTCACCATTCCCCCAGCGGAAATTAATTACTAAACATAAAAGAAAGATAAAATAAACAAACTATTATTACTATTAAAATAAAAATATATTATAAAACTACTAAATAAAACTAAACAAACAAGATGCAGTCTTTAATCCCTTATTAAGAACCTAAGGAAAGTATGAAAATTTTGTAAATGAGAAGGCTGTATTTATAGGCACCAAATAGGCTCCGCGTCGCGACGCGTACTGCCTTGCTCATCGCGACTCTCTGACGCGGATACCCATTGTACTCGTTTTCTTCTGGGCGTCGCGACGCGAAAAGGTTGCACGTCGCAACGCATTGAATAGTACTAGACGCGTGTCGGCAACTCTCTTTCGGTGCGTGAAAGTGACGTATCGCGATGCAGAAGGTCTGCGCGTTGCTATGCGTGGCTGTTGAATTTCCAATTTTGCCCTTTTTTTTTATCTATTTTTCATCGTTTTAGCCCCGAGTTGATTCCATTGAGTCCCAAAAATTTATTAATCTGTAAAATACACAAAACACATCGAAATATTCATCAAAGTCGAGAAACTAAATAAAATATTAAGTCAAAGGGGCGGTAAATATTGATATATTTTCCGCTCATCACACCCCCAAACCTAATATTTTTTCTAGTCCTCGAGCAAAACAAACAAAACAAAATGAAATAAACAATAAACTAAATTAACCTAAGCCACTTTTTTAGGGATCACGATTGTATTTTGCATATGCAACAAGCCTTTAAATCCCTAGGTGTCCCTAGTGGATGAGTTATAGTCCCGTGAGGGTTTACAGTGACGATACCCTCAAACGTCAATTAAATACAAATAAACAAAAGTTAAAAGAAATCAAATAAACAAAATAAATATTCAACTAAAAAGTGGAATTCTTATCCAACTTAGTAATTGTTTATTTCTTTCTAAATTACCAAATAAGTAAATTCTCATATTCTTTTTACCATTCTCCATATACACAATTAACAAGGTATTAATCAATTCATTGTGCCCACAATATTCACAAGTGTAGTTTAAAAGAGAGTAATATTTTTATTCTAAAGTTATGTTAGAGTTCACACCTATTTGCAATGAAAGTTTATTTACAATAATAAACAAATTTTTTTAAGCTTTACTGTTTGACGCGAACAATCAATGCTTACTGAGGCAAGTGTTGGAATGTATGCCCTAGAGCTACATATGATGTAAACAGTTTTATGTGTTTTGAAATAAAACTATGCATTATTCATTTATCAAAGTGTTTGTTTAATTTTCGCATATTATAAATTATCTTGAATACCCTAGATTACTTATGTACCTCCATACTTAGTGTATGAGTGTCATGCACAAGAGGATTTAAGTCTGAAGTTAGTAATCTTAAATAGTCCATAGAGAGCAAACAAATGGGGTACTTTGTTTATGGTTTATCTATAAATGTGGTCCATTCTATATTTGTATGGTGACCTTGATCCGGGATCGTCCATGTAGAGACATGAGAATGGAGGCATCATGTATGATGTGATCATATAGGACTGGACCAAGATGGAAATGACATTATTTTAATATCCGTTAAACAAAGAAAGTCATTTCGATCTACTAGATGGTCATATATGGATTGATCTTAATCCTGAGTGTACTACGAACTCCTGCATGACAGACTATGTCATTTGATTTACAAAGGTGAGGTTGGTGTAGCAGTTCCGACCAATAGCTAAGTACTTTGGGGGCATGGTCTGTTGTGTAGCTTGGAACATTTTACATAGACATGAAGTTTACTCCTTGCGAGAAGTAATGAGTATCTTTCTTAAGGGTTGATTCGGTGCTTGAACGATTTGAACGCTCAAGTCTTTATATTACAAATAGAAAGATTAAAATTCATAATGGTTATGAATAAATCGTTCATTAGAGAATCAATGGTACTTAAGGTAAAAATATTTAGATGGGTATAACGAACATTATGACCCGACTCTAATTACGAGATACTCGTGAATGGTCAATTCATATGTAATGACTATATCAATGGACACCGACTTGGTTCGGCTTAATATATCATATGCGGCAACGAGAGTGCAACTTTGGGTTTTTAGTGGAATAACCCGGAGTTAATAATTCGAAATATTTAATTAAGAGCTTAATTAATGTTTCGAGATTATTGGAGCTCGGAACCGTAGGTCCATTTGGTCCCCGTGCTAGCTCGATTTAATATAGCAGATTTAGTATAATTGGATAGTCCAATTATATACTCACAAAGGTATAAATATTATTAATATAATTATTAATATTATATGTCACACTTAAAACTATATATTAAAAGTTAATATATGGTTTATATAATAAATGATTATATGATAATTATTTATTTGTAAATTGTATATGATATAATTTAAATGAAGGCTAAAATTGGAATTTCCAATTTTTGGGTTTTGGAAACCGTTGGCATTATTTTGGAAGTTACACCATTTAATTGGATGTCAAATATTCAATTTTGTAACATATATTTTCTTTATGGAAAGTTAATATACATGTTACAAAATTTATGAAGAAAATAAGGCATTGGCCGATTATTGCTAAAGGTGGAGGGGATGGGTTTTCTTTATTTTTGGAAATAATAAACCCTAAGTATAAAAAGAAAGTTTATTTTTCTTTTTTGCTAAGCCTCTCATTTGCAACCCTAGCCACCTTTATTCATCTTCTCTATTCTCTCAAAAGTTGAGAAACTAAAAAGAAGAAAAAGAAAAAAAATAAATTGCTTGTGACAAAAATCTCTAAAGGGTTTAGGGATTTAATTTGTGTGAGTCAAGCCCACACTTGTTTCCGTTGGTTGCGAGACATAGTACGAAAGATCTTGTGGCATTGAACCAAAATCATTCTCTTCATCTATTACATCTCACGGCAGTGAAGTGTCTCATTGTTCTCATTACCGCACCAAACACAAGAGTAACAGAGTTCAGTTTGAATTTTATTTAATCCAGAATTTATGGAAACACTTTGGGTAATTTTAGGGATATGTTAGGACTGATTTTTGAGTGAAAAATCAGACCTGAAACATCATTGTTATTCTCGAAAATTAGGGGCTGATTTGGGTGCAGTTCGGGCGCATAACAGGTCCAAAACAGTCCTATATTTCACTGCAGTTCGGGGACTATTTCAAGGGCGTTCCAGGGCTGAAATCTTGTTTGAAACAGAAGAAAAATTTCAGTATACCTTCTGGTCAGATTCGGCATTCATAGGAGAATGGCAGAAAATTTTTTCAAGTCCGATCCGTGAGCCTTACACGCTTCCGCCGTGCGAGGAAAGCGTTTCCTACAGCAAGATGTCCGGTTACTAAGCAAAAGCTTCATTAAACTAGTTAATTTCTACCGTTTGTCGCGAACAATCACTACTGGCCAGGCAAGACGTCCGGTTACTAAGTAGAAGCTTACTTATTATCTAACTAACTCAAGTTATACCATTTGACGCGAACAATCACTGCTTGCTAGGCAAGACGTCTGGTTACTAAGTAAAACTTGGTCAGTATTATTTTTTTAAATAAATATTTCACTGCCTCTAGGTGCTGGCTCCAATAAATCAAAGAACTGAATATTACAAAATTTTCACTTACAAACCATGTTCATATGTTACCGTGTATGTTAATAATACCTGTTAAATGAGCATATGAAGGTCATATTTAATCAATATTATGGAGAAATCACAAATTTAAATAATTCAAAAGGAAATAAACAAAAATTAATTTGATACGAATTAGATTGAGATACGTCTCAGGAGCGCGAACTCCTTACACAGCTATCTCAAAACAATAATTTCACTTGGTTAGTTAAAAATTAAACAAAAATAACAATGAAACAAACACAACATAAAAATACAACATAGAAAGTCAAAAACAAACTAGTCAGCTAAGTAAAAATAACAAAACACAACAAAAATAAACTAGTCAACTATCCCCTCCCCCAACCTAATTGAGATATTGTCCCCAATGTCTTAAAAAAATAGAAGAAGATTTAGAAGACATCAACTGGTTAGTGTACAAAAACAAAACATGCATTGAACAAAACAAATATGTAGGAAATAACAAGATAGAGCGTGCAATAATCACTCCCAAACCTGAATCTAGCATTATCCCCATTGCAGTACAAAACCAAGTAAAATTAATGGAATAACACTACCGTGCAAATCGCTCGATTTGTTAGGCACCATTCCTTGATGGCTCATGTTTTCTTTGGCCTGCTCTGCTTTAAATTCTCCGTCTGTGCTTTTTCCTACAAAAATAACACAAAAAACTAAAAATATACAACATGTATACACAAAATACCAAAATAGAAATAAAAGAAAAAATAAAAATTTGCATGGGTTGTCTCCCCGCAAGCGCTAAATTTAACGTCTTCAGCCAGATGTGATCGAAGATCATCCTTCAAGGAGGATTCAGCGTGGTTTTAGATTTTCGAGAGAGGAAAATCCCATGTGTGTTGCTTTTCCAGCGTCTTTTCCAACGGTGAGGTGGCAAAAATTTTGTTAGACTCAATGCTCGAGCCACCTTCTAAAACTTTGTCGCTCTATAGGTTTGTGAAATGAATGACATGTGATAAAGTGGTCTTGTATAATGATTGACCTTGAATGGGCATGCCATTCTGTCAAGCTTCTGGGTTGTTCCTCAATGTGTGCTCCCCAATGTTGTGGTGGTTCCGCTGGTGTCTCGAGATTTTCAGTATGTTCAGACACTTGCTCTTCCATTTGTCATGCATCTTGCTCCACTTTTTCTTCACAGATTTATTTTAGCATTTCCTCGTTCAGCTATTCATCTGACATCTGTGCAATGCATGCTCCAAGATTTGCATTTGTTGGTCTGGATAACATGGGCAACTATTCTACTTGTTCCTCATCGTAGATGCATTCATCGATCAGTGAATTATTTAGATCAATTTGAGATTCTGCATGTTCGGGCTCCTGAACTGATACCTCTGAATTTTGATAATATTCAGCCTCTGTCTCGATTAAGGTGTCATCTTGGTTCTCGAAGGCTTCATCAATGTTATCAGAAATTGCTTCGTGAGGTATGTTGCTCTGGTTTTCAGTTAATTGTCTCGCTTGATCTGTCAATCTCTGTAAAGTTGTCGCTTGACTCCGAAGCATGTAATCCAACCATTCATCTCTTTTCTTAAGCCACTCTGTGAGCATGTCAATCACCTGATCTTCCTCTGATGGTTCTGGTGCTTGAGGAAATCATAAGTTGATGGTAGATAAGATGGATAATAAGATTCTGTTAAATATGTGGGTTCTGTGTATGAAAGTCTCTGATAGCTCTGCCAACCTGAATTGTAGTGGTACATGCATTGGTCGCTCGGGTGGTTACCATCATATATCTCACATCTAATCATTGCGTTCCGAAATGGTTGAGAAAATGTTGTATTTCTAGTCTCTGACATCTAGTGATAGTTGTTAGGCTGGACAACAGGCCTCAGAAAACCAGACTGTCTCTCCCTGATATGGGGTGTATCTTCACCTCTTAACGCTCGTAATGCTTCCATCGCCCAATAGTGATCCATTTCAACCACCTGAAAAATAAAAGAAAGAAATAAAAATAAAGAAAATTAGATACAAGTAAAATAGATAGCTTCAAAATTAATAATTGATGAGTGGAAAATATATCAATATTTACCATCCCTTTTACTTAATATTTTGTATGGTTTCTCGAGTTTTATGAACGTTTTGATGTGTTTTAGTTTATTTTACAGATAAAATAAAATCGGGACTCAATGAAATCAATCAGGACGAAATATGAAACAAATAAGGGTAAAAACTGGACTTGACATTTGGATTTTGGAGGTTGGAAACTTGAAATGGCGTTCTAACGAATACAATTTCGGAAATTTCAATTTTGCGCAAGTTTCTTATTTTGGCCATAACGTTTTACTCCAATATCAGATTGAGGTGATTCAAGTTCCATATGAAAGAAGACTCAAAGATCTACAACTTTGATGTTTATAAGAATTTCGAATTCTGAAGTTTTCAAGATCGAAATTGATGAAAAACAACTTTGATATGTAATTTTTAAAGTTATTATCAAAAAAAAAAAAAATGGAAAATGACAATTTACAATTGCCAAACTTCCACCCAACATACTTGCATGTTTGGTGGATGCAAAATTTTGCCTATAAATAGAGCTTGATTTCATTTGTAAATTTCATACTTTCCTTAAGGTTCTTAATAATGATATGAGGACTGTATCTTATGTGTTTAATTTTTTATATTTTTAATTATGTATTTTTATTTCTAGTAGTAATAATAGTTTGTTTGTTTTTATCTTTTTGTTATGTTTTGTAATTAATTTTCACTAGGGGAATGATGAAACTTTTAATATGATAATTTAGATTAATCTCCCTTATTTTATAATGTATAAATTCTCTTAAAACCTGACTTAATTGGATACCGCCTTTATTGTCGGTTGGAATTAATTAAAATAGGACTTAATTGGATACCGCCTATATGATCGGTTGGTAATATAATGTAAATTTATATATTATAATAGAGAGATTTCTAGATTTGAAATATTATAGGTGGATCCCCTAACCCCATCATTTTATTTTGAATCTAGGGAAGTAACGAAACACAATATTCAACATATGTAATAATAATTACTACAAATGAATTATTTAATCTAGTGTTACATCATCAAAATTCATCTTACTTGAAATGCTGCTGGTTCGTAAACTGGACTTCTTGAAGAACACACAATTAAACTACATTAAGAAAATAAGAATGAATGGATCAGTCGGTTGGTGATTAACATGGAAAATTCGGTATAAAAATAAAATAACAAGATTAATGGTAAAACATAAAAAACTAGCTTCAAGGATTTACGACAAAATCACTATACTAAAAGGCGTGGTTTGGTGATGTAGGGTTCATGATCTCATATTGAGATCTTAGGTTTGAATTCAGGGAGTTAGTTTCTTGTAAGAGCCTAGGACAACCGAGCGTTTTACTTACTCCGCTTAAACCCGAAATAGATGATTTGGCGACAAAATTTTCAACTATTCAAAAAAAAAAAAATGTTTACTAGTTTACATTAATAGCGGAGAATAGAAACAACATCAATAGATACACCATAACGCCCTGTCTTGTTAGAAGAGACATTTTCATGTTTGTTAACTAAAATGTCTCCTTTGAGTCCTTTATTCATGCATCACTAACACATAGTTGTCTGAGGAGAGCTTTATGCTTAGGCTCAGACTACAGCGCTTCAAGAAGAGTCATGTCAAGCGACTTTCATAAGACGTGTGCTTAAACATAAAAACGCGAGTTTAATAAAAAAATGTGAGAAAATCTCTATATGAATTAACTCACCCAATCCAAAATTAAATTCAATAATATTTCTTTAATAAATTAAGATAATTTAAGGTGTAATTGTTTTTCTTTTATTATTATTTATTTTCAATAATCTCTCTTTATTTTAGTTGTCTGTTTTCAATATATATATATATATTACAATTTACGCCTCACTTTCATCAATTACATGTCTTATGTCCTGAGAAATGACGGCCTAGGCCCTAGGACCCTTTCTATCTTAGCACGCCTTGCCTCTTTAACAACACAACACAAACAAACCATATCTTATTCAAGGTTCAAGATACAAGCACATGCTCGTTTCGTGAAAAACAAAGTGATTATCTAAGCATAGTCAAGATCTAACACGAATAAAAGCATCATTAAAAATAATCTAGAAACTTTAAAAAGTGTGTGATGACTTTTTCCTGATTATATGCAGATAAACAAAAGAACAGTAAATGTAACTCCGATGTCTATATGACAATAAAAATTCGAAACTCAATTCTCTTGAATCACTGTAATCTCCCATGCAATGGGGATATGAACGCAAAAAAAGTAAATAAAAATACAACAGATGCATTGCGATATCTGTCAAAAATATTACCAGGTTAAACAGATCTTCAGCTTCAGCATGTCCTGAAATAGCTTGCCTTGAACAATCATGCGACAGCATGGATCCTCTTTGCCTCATACAGAAGATGTTAATGGATAATCTGATATTGCTCCAGACTTTCTTCCAATTTACTGATTAAGTTGCACAAAAGTCAGTCTTTGGTACCCATCTCCAGCAATGATTGACTGTCAAGTTTATGTAGGAGTCAAAAGGTGTGATATCCATCAACTTCGTAAGAAAGATGTAATGCAGTACATAGTTGATACAATCTCTTAAACACCAAAACTATTTTGCTACAAGGAGTAGCATGTTCTAAGGTTGATTAGAGATTTTTCTCAACTTTATAATGAGAATGATAATAGAGAGTTTTAGACAGGATTACAGGAAACAGAAGTTCCAGGATATCAGCTTGAATTCTTGCAAAGAGATAGGCCAAGATGTTATTTCTCAACCAGGCATTACTATAGGGTGGCAATTTGGGTTAAGATTCGTTTATTTGTTCGATTCGATTCGATTTAAAGCGGATATGAATTTGAAAAAATGGTTTCGTTTAATAAATGAGTCAATTCGATTTGATTCGTTTATTAAACGAGTCGAATACGAATTTAAGCTCATTGATTCGTTTTACTATTTTCTTTTACTACTTATTGTTATTTTCCAATTAAGATTCGAGAAATTATGACTAATTATCATATAAAAAATAATATTGTGTATATTTGGTGAGGTATTTGTAATAAATATATTAATTACATATTCATATGTATATATTTATGAAAATTTAATGTAAATAAATTATGGTAAATTATGTTATTGAATAATATCATTACTAAACGAATATTCGTATTTAATTCGTTTAATAAACGAATCGAATACGAATGCATCACATTTTGATTCGATTCATTTATGATTCGATATGAATTTGATTCGTTGATTCGTTTTGTCACCTATAATCTACCATATGGTTTACGAACAAACATACAAAACTTTGAATAACATTCAGTGTGAAGCAGATGTAAAAAATATACTCTAGTGTTAGAAAACTTTAATAAAATAAAATAAAGACTAAGACCAATTTATGAGGTGGTAAATTACGACCACAAATTTAAGTTACTAAGGTTCTAAGTTTCAACCTATGACTAAATAGATAACATTTGACCATCGTGCTAAACATGAGTCTTAAATATGAATGTTATAAATATGAGCAAGTCCACAACATAATCTCTTTGATTTTTCCCACAATTATACAGAATAAATATGATTGATATTATAGCTTCATTTAAGGACCTGAGTTGTAAACCTGATCTTCCCTCGGATAGTATTCAATTTGGAAAACAACTTGTCACACCTAGAATTAGAAAGATAAACAGAACAGGGAACGCATAACATGCAATGAGCCATCAGCTACTTGAGGCAACGTCTTACCAGAAAAGCCGTACCAAAGGAAGAAGCTCTTGCTTCACTGAACTCATATCAAAGACAGCTTCCGTATAAAGAACATAATTTGTGAAAAGGTCATGCTGCAGAACCTTTACACCATTGATATCTCCGATCTACAGGAAAAAAAGATAAAAAAATGAGATCGTCTCCACTCAAACTCAAATCAGGGTAATGATAACCTCTGTGGGAACATTTGTAGGTTCTTTGGGAATGTCGCGTAAAGATAGACTTGGAACACTTCTCAAAGCTTCTGGAGGGTCAGGAGTTTCTTGCGTCAACCGTAGCACGTCATGCTTGATTTAACTTTTGCCAAAATTTCATCTTCAGCTGCTTCATCGCTAGAGGCTTTCTCTGGATCAGGCTGACACACAGGAAACAATGAGCTTTTGATAATATACGAATAAAATATGACGTAAAAACCAGAATGAACTGAAGTAAAAAAACTTACCTGCATTTCTACTGTAAGACGTAAGGATCGTTCAATATATATTTCTCAGTTAGGGGAGAGAAAACAGCTTTGGAGCCTTCCTCAGCTATTCGCGCTTTAAGGTCCTTCAAGGGTTTCTCATACTTTAATGGCTCAAACGGATCCATATCATATATCCATTTACCCTACATAACAAAATCCATATCATATAACCATTAATCGTACATGACAAAAACCGCATCAACTATTTAAAAAAAAACATATCAAGCATTGACATAAAAATTCGAAAAAGAAACGCTGTCCGACATCTAAATAAACAAATAATATATGAAAGTACACTTACAATGGATCAAAGCATTAGAGATAAGCCACGAGGAAATGACCCAGTGTTATTTTAATTGAGGGAGAACTCAATTGTATTCATGGATGCCTCTACAGCATCACTATCAAAACCTTCTTCTGCTAATTTTTTCAAAGTATCCATGATTAATGCTTCTACCTTTTGAATGTCATCCTCAGAAACATTCTTCAATCCGATGCTAAATTGAGGCTGAAGGAGTTCATCTTCAATCCCACCACCAATGGCATCTCTAAGACCACTTTCTAGTAAAATTTTCCTCAAGGGAGAAGCAGGAGTTCCCAGCATAAAATGATCCAAAAATCCAAGTCTAAGGGTGTCACGACCCCTCCATAGAGCGGACCCAACCCTAGAAAGGGGTTCGAAGTTTTCTTTAGTTCGAATATTCTACCTGTCATATAATTCAAACAAATATGCACAAATAATATTTCTTAAATTATAAATTTAGCAAATCTCTGAATAATTTTCCAATATTCTGATTTACACAAGAGTCTTAAAAATGTGAAAATAATGTCTGGACCAACCCGAAAAGTGATTGTGGCACGTGGATCAATTCCTAGTATTGCTACTGCTGTGCTGGCGAATTATCTGGGATGTTTGGGAAAAAAAGGGGGGGATGAGGGTGAGCTTAAAGAGCTCAGTAAGTAAAGCACTCATACTTTCAACATAATATCACTAGCAAAATATGGATATGTAAGTGTGTGTATATATATGTAATAATATATATGAAAATAGCATATACTATAATATCATCTCAAGCAACCATTGTCACAACAGTTGTCTGCATTTTCTAGTGGGAATAAAAAACTAAATCGCATGTTAGGGGTTAGCTTTGAGCCTAATTGCGATAAGACATCATCGTCTAGAACTGTGCCTGTCCCTCCTAAACATGACTTAGGCAAGACGCCTGTTGAGTGCAGTCATGTGATTCCTCATGATGTTCCTCGTCTTGTGACCCAACCTCCATCTAGAGGTTTGTGGGTAAACCTTGCTCTCATCCGAGGTTTGTGTCTGTTTGCCATCACTGTGGCAAGGCATGACATCTAATTGCGCTGCTAAAGTGCTCTGATGCAACAAAATAAAAGGCCTAAGAGTGTGTCACCAAGATTTGATTCCTCAAATCTAGTGTCTCCAGTTCTGCACTAGCTAACAGACGCAAAATATTAGTGAGAAACTTGTTGTGTTGACTGAGAATACTCAAGTGAAAGAGATTCCTAGAAAGGTTTGGGTGAGGAAGCAAGATGACTTCCTACCTATTTATGAATTGTCTTGATAGGCATGATGTGAGTACACTTCGGTGTAACTATGCTTAGAAGTTGCATTCCATTTCCCTATTGAATGTGTGTGCGTATGTTTTTATATTTTTTTACTATATATGGATGGGTGTTGTTTTACTTTTATATATGTTCCTTGGTATATAGGGTGGAAACCAGGACATAAATTTCATAGCCGATTCCAATGGACAGTAGTATGATCTGCACTCGGGATACAACTCCACGTACCATTGGATATTGACAAGCCATGGTGTGACTTTATATTTTTTGGGTGTCAAAAATGAAAAATAAAAAAATATATAAAATGAAAAAGACCAAAAATATTTTTTTCTGGCTTGTTAAAGCATGAAAAGCTTGTTGCTTGTGATCATAGGATGTATGATATATGTTTATGCATGTTTAATATGCTTTATTTTTCTTGCTGCTCTATAAGCATAAGTGTGTGGGGGGAAAAACCCTTAGTATATCTTGCTTGCACTTCACATACACGTTTTTGGACGGCAATCTAATCTCTACCATTCTCTGTCATATTGCTTATATATATTTTTTAACTGTGT